>VXAL01013561.1:148702-180865 GCA_013399475.1 Chauna torquata | reverse complement strand
TCCCCCCCAAAAGAAGCTTCAGTTGATTTAATCTTGAGCTTTGGGTCAGGTCCATGGACTACCAAATTTGGAGCTCGGCTTGCACTAGAGAAATTCAGAGGAAGTTGCTGTTAATCCAGACTTAATTTATCAGCTGTCATGAAGGGAAACCAGATCTCTGTTCCAGGAGCAGCTGCTCTGGACCTAACACGGCCTACATTGACCAAGGGTAAGGTGTGAACATCCTTAATCTTCCATGAAGAGGAGGCTGCTGTGAGCAAAAGTGGGACATGTCTATTTCTTGTATCTAGCATTTCCACTTCTCAGATCACTTGCAACACTGAGGCAAAGTGGTATTTTTCCGCATCCAGAGTTTGCCCAGAGGAAGATAGGCCAGGAAAACTCCAAGATAGTGACTGCTTTGTGAGCGGGAGACCACAGTGGAGGATTGGGAAGATGGAGCTAGGCATCCATCTTCCCAATGGATGGGGGCTCCGGACTAATGACTTATCTGAGACCATCCATTCAAGCACATGAAAACTAGTGTGGTAATATGTACTTGAAGCAGTTCAGCAGAACTGAGGATTGTCATTTTTCGGAAGTTTTTAGACCTCACTGCTGTCAGAAGTTTAGCCAGAATGACTATTAAATACTACTGAGAAAATCTGATGGATGCAAGGTGCACACAGGACAGCTGTGCTAGGATGTTCCTATACCCTTTGGTTTGTGTGGGAGGAAAAGCATTGTATTTTCTTGTGTGTTGTAACAGAAATTAAATGCTACCGGAAAGCCATCCTTTATTTTAAAAACGTAAAAGTCTCAGAGGATCAAGTCCAGCAGTGATGTGAAAAGGAGGAAAGGTCTAAGCAATGGTGTAGCTTTTCCCATGCCATGTGGCCCATGCATTGGGTCACCAGACCAACCGAGATGGTGACGCGCTGGCAGGATGAGACCTTAATGGCCAGGGCCCAGCCCCACAGTACCCCAGCAAGGCCTGCAGAGCAGGCCCAAAGATGGTGGCCAGGTTCAGCTGGGAGTCCAGGTCATCAGGCAAGTTTGTAACGAGGAGGCAAGTCCAAGGGTGAGTTGTGAAGTCAGTCTGCAAGTCAGTACCAACAGGGTCTGTGGGCAGCTTTGGGCTAGTGATTTCTGGCAGAGGGTTGAGTTGGCCTTTGTTGGGTCAGAGCCTCTCCATAGCCCAGACAAGAGTTGCTGGGGCAGCTCTGTCCACAGCTTAGTGTTGGTCACTTTGCACATGCTGGTGCTAAGGCCTTGTTCCTGCAGGGCGGAGAGGTGAGAAGCTCATAGTCTGCGTTAGGATGGGACGTAACGTGTCTAGAAACTGCTATGAGAAGCTGCTTGATCCCTTTCAGTGGGATCCTGTAGTGTCCCTCACAGGGCAGGCTGAGTGTGACTGGCTCCCAGAGGCCATCAGCCCTCTGAGGAGAGGAGAAAGGTCTCTGAGGAGTCGAGCAGTATTGCAGCAAGGGAGGTGACCGCAGTCTGCTCACTTGCCTCTGTTGGCCATTTACTGCATCTGGCGTAGACAACACCAGCCTGAGAAACGAAGCAGAGAGGAGGGTCCTGTGGGTGTTGCCTGGAGTCAGTAACAGCTTTGCAGTGTTTGCAGTACTGCAAAGCTTGCGTGGTCAAAGGGGTGGGAGAGGACAGGTCTGCTTATGCAGCAGGAGCACCCCAAGTCTGCCCCGCAGGAAGCCTGGCAGCTGTGGGGCTGGGGCGAAGATCTGTCTGCTCCTACCTGCCGGAGAGCCTGGGCGAGCAGCTGGAGCCTGCCAGCAGAGGAGTAATTGCTTGTGGCAAGCCAAGGTCCTGGTGCCACTGCTAGTTAGCTCTTCACTGGACTGACATATGTTTCTGCTGACAAGCTGTCATCGTGTTCCTCCCCCAGTGTTACTGCCTCCCACGTGCTTAGTTGCGGCTCCTGCGCCGGAAAGGCTGCAAATAAAATAACAGTCCTGCTTAAGTGTGCCATTTTAAAGTCATTATCAGTAATAGCAGGAAATACGTGATTCCTACAGAAACTAAAAGAGCTTGGTAGATTCATTTAGACCCTCAGGCACAAAAGCGTTTAATTTAAACAGCCAAATAAGTTTTTATGCAATTATTTCTTTCGTTTCCTTCGCTTATTTCAACAGCAACTTTTATCCATATTTCTCCGGTGAGTCATAGATTATGATAATGTAGTTTGTAGTGCTTGGCTACGAAGTGGGTAAGTCTTCCAGATTGCTTGCTTATGCTCATTACTGTTTCTTTAGAAAGCACTTTTTGGTTTGCACTGCAAGCCTTAACCCACAAGTATGTGGGGTTTTTTGTTTGTTTTGTTTTTTAAGCCAAAACAAACCCCAAACCACCTTGTATGAATTTGTGCTTTCTGAATTCTTTTGCTTCAGATATCTGCTCATCTTTATTTTGCATATCCAGGCAGTGATATTATCCAGTGTGGGCTTTTTTGGTGAACAGCGTTTGGTGACCAAGCTCTCCCTGATACATGAGGTGGCCTGAAGACAGGAGGAGGAGGAGATGTGGTCTGTTGTTACACCACTTTCTCTTGCTGTGAGAGAGGAGTTTTGCGCTCGCATTTAGGTTCCTGTGCAGGCAGTCTGTACTTAGTAGTAAGTGCTCTCCTGGTTGAAACATCTCTGAAATGTTGTTTCCTCTGTATTAAAACAGAGCAGCAGAGTCCTCTTCCCTTGAACATACCCCTGGGTATGGATGTGCTGAAGCACAGCCCAAATGGACAGTTTCAGCCAAAACAGTAGAACTGTCTCTGTGTTGAACAGGAAACAATTTCTTAGCCCTTGCGTGCAAAGAGTTAAGCATGTGCTCACCTTTCGGTGGTGTGAGATGTCCTGTGATTGTGCCCAGGATGATGCCCAGACAACACACACACACACAGTGGACAAGACCTGTGGTTGTTTTTTTTTTTACCTGTAAACATATTGCTGATGCTAGAAAAGGAACTATAAGAGGAAGAGTCCCTGCCCTGAAGACCTTTGGTATTAGAATAAGGATAGGAATGCTAAAAAAGCCAGTATGTTTGTTCAGCTGTAAGACTTACTGCAACAGGATGAAATTCAGGGCTTTCAATGTTCCTTGTTTTTCTTTGGGTTGAGTCCTCGTCTTTTGGTGGATTGTCTGTGTTGTATAGATAAAATGCCACAGGAGATCACGGCAGTGGCAGAATGCCTAGCAGATCCCAAAACTGGAGTACATCCTAAGGTGGGCTTGCGTGCTAGAAAATTGTACTGAGTGAAATACTCAAACATTGAAGTATTTTAATGAGTGGAGTTGTCCTGAGATGCCAGCTCATGTTCCTGCTTCCAAATGTACAGCGCTGTCCATCACCGCTTGGGAATATGCGTATCCAAGCGGTAGAATTTGACCTGTGGAACTGACATGCATTCACATCAAGGCTGGAGAAGTCATAGATGTTAAATGTGGGAAAGACATGCTCAGTTTCCTCATTTACCAGAACCAGTAAACCCTTTTAGTGGAGCCTTGATGTTTGGGTGTGGAGGGTGATGATGACTCCTGCATCTGCATCGGTGACAAGGCTTCTTGCTTCTTGGCATTTGTATGTGGAGATGCACTGCTGGGCTTGGGCTCTGTCCTGTCTAAGCATCCTTTGGCATTTTACAAAAGCAAAAACCAAGGAGCGGTATCTATACAAGCCTGTGATCTGCTTTAGCGGGGTGGACGTGTGGATGGGAAACGAGAAGAGACAGAAAACAAGATTCCTCTCTGTCTTCCCACCCCTGCCAAGGCTAGCAGGAGGGCTGTTCAGCAGAGCCAGTCGCTGCTCGCTTCCTGGCATTGCTCTCCTGCTCCAGCATTCCTCATCGTTTTTACCGGGAACTTCTGCCATTACTGAGAGTTGACTTCATGGCCTGGCAGATGTTTACTGACGCTTTTGTAGGGTCTGGTAGAAGTCATGTCTTCAGTAGCTGGGATGAAGTCAGGGTTTGTAATTCCGCAGCGTGTAGCACTGGTGCAGTTTGTCTTTCCCAGTCAGCTTTTAATATTACCTGTGAGCGTGACTGATATGCAGCCACACAAAAAATAAATTTTTTAGCATTCAAAAAAAATTTTCTTAATTTCCGCATTTTTGATCAAATATTCTCATTTCTAGTAGCATTTTTACCTTCTTTTACAGCTTTCATTACGTTACTCTTGTTATCATGTAATTACAGTTAAAAATATATAAATTTTGAATTTTTTACCCAGTTTTGGCAGGTTCACTGTGTATGTGCTATGTAACCCTAACGCGACACCAGGAGTGCTGAGCAATAGCAGAGGTACTGGAGGTAACCGCTTACAGAGCAAGCAAGACAGCTCATGATCCATCACTGCCAAGTTCAGGAAGGTCACCTTCACAAGCAAATGTGCTAGGCTATGTGAAGAGTGATTTTTTTTTTTCTCTCTCCTGTCCAAACCAAAATGCATTTAAAAAAATAAATCTCTTTTCCTCAAGCAAAACTAATTCTTTTCTTGCAAAACAAAGAATAAAAATTTGTTTCTGCCTAGCAAGTTGCATAACCTTGCTTTTGCTTGTGGAAACATTAGAAAAATAAATTGCTGTAAGTTTAATAACAAAATATCCGTGAGGAATATAAAAAAAAAAAACAAACCATTCTTCTCTCCCCCAGCTGTAACAGTTCTGCAAATTTGACAGAAATTTGCTCAAACTTTCCGCTCCCACACTCTGCTTTTGTCTGCTGATTGCTCTGTTCCTCCCTTCCCCTTGAAAAAGGCAAAGACTTGGCAGAAAGCAGGAGCCAGCTTCTCTGAAGACAAAGTGACAGCTCTGGAGTGAAGGCTGAAAGGGGAGCAAGTAATGCTCGCCAGGTACGGTCATCTCCTCGGTGGTCAGAGGGGACTGTGTGCTCTGGTAAGGGAGCTGGGTATGCGCCAGTGCAGTCTGCAGCAGTGTATTTAGTATCTGCACACGCTCTGTGAGCAGGCGTAAGCACCTTCCCTTTCTCTCTGTTCCCCGTCTCTTACCTAGGTTAAAGTGTTTTTTTGGGGGGGGCTTGACATCACAATGATCAAAGGAGTTCCAGTTTTGAGGAACGTGGTGACTAAAAGTGTCATTCACTTTTACTTTATTTTTCCCTTGGTGCTTTCCAAATGGGTGGTGTTCCATGTCCCACCCTCACGTGGGAGTCCTGTTTCTGTGGCTTGGCGTCTGCAGTGCTGAAACTCCCCAAGAAACAGGTTCAGGCGACATTTTCACCTGCAGTAACAGATTGACCATCAAGTCTCTCGCTTTGGGAGCAGTGGTTCACAAGTGATGCACTGTTGCCTTGCAAAGCTGCTGTGTCTCTCCTGCTGAGCAGAGAAGAAAGGCTTTAACACCAAAGCTAATGCACCAGAATACAGTGGCAGTGGAGTTAAAAATTCAGAAATAAAAAACACAAGTGTTTCTTCTAGGTTTGTGTGCTAGGATGGAGTTAGGTTATCTTTTCCTGCAGTCAGGAAGAAGAGATGTTCTCTTCATGGGAACAAGATCTGAAGTTGTCAGGCCGTTACTTGGTTCCAAGAGCTGAGATGGTGGAACACCGACACTGGCAAAGCTCCTCATCTGCCACCTGGTTTTTGAAGTAAACGTGATTTTTAAGTAGGCTTTCTGTCCCATCGGCATGAACCCTTGGCCCAGGGGAATATCTGAAGCAACTGCTGGGCTTGGAAGAGTTTTTTCTTGCTGAGTCCGTCATCTTGGTCTGTTAGGAATATTGTGAATGATTTTCCTTTTCACCCCTGGTTTCCATGGGCCTGGCACAAATGCATTAAGTGCAGGCTGTTATAGTGCTTATCTGAAAATGGGTATGCCCAGCTTGCTTACCTCTGATTGTCTTCATCTTTTTTGGTAGCTGGAGTGTGTTTCTGGAGCCAAGTTCAGATTCAGGTGAAACTGGGTCAGCAGGGACACGTGCACGTGATGTCTCTGCTATTTGCAATTGCCTCAAATCGTACGTGTCGGTTAGGACAGGCCCTGCTGGACACAGGGGCGAACGCGACTTTGTTTTGACCACAACTGTTCTTGATGGCCTATGTCAGAGAAGTTGGCCTATGAAAGTTGAAGTATCCCTTTGGCTTTTTGTAAGATAATTTGCAGGTGGTAGCAAGTATTCTGCTGCTTGGTTACTCATGCCGTTGATTTTTCGGAGGGTTTCTTCCAACTTATCTAGTCCTTGGTGCAGGAAGGAATGGTTTCTCAGGTGTCAGAAATTTTATGCAAACTTTTGAGTAACATTCTTCTCTTTTCTTGGTGCAGTTAGCTTTTATTTCACAATGAGCTAGAATGAGAATTTATTTTCCTAACTGGGAAAACATTTAATGTTCTGAGGTCAGTATGCCACCAAATGGCTGGTATCAGGAGGAGCTTGCAGGGACCAGTGGACCCTTGAACCTAGCAGGGAAAGGTTATGCCAAGAAATGTTTTTAACAGGGCGGAACCATTTACTATTGCAACAACTGGCCAGGGAAGTGGAAAATACAGCATCTTTTTCTCTTGTCAGAAGGAGGCGGTGTCTTTCTCAATAGTACTCCGCTGTCACGTGGAGGACGCCAGCCGTGAGACAGTGGTTGGCAAGTTGTGTGCAGCAGCCTTGGGAAGCCTGATGTTCTCATGGGTTTGTGCCAGCGTAGTACACAGTAACAGGCTGCTTGCTGGAGTGGTGTCCTTCCTGCTGCTCGGCAGGCAGCGTGGGGCGCGGTGGTGCGGCGTGATGGTGGAAATGCTTGCCACGCACTAAGGGCGCTGGCAGTGCCACCCGCGTCTGGCTCAGCCGTGCACACGTGCATGCAGCGCTCATTTGCTGCAGTGTCAGAACAATTATCCTCAGATTGAAATTTGGCAGTGAGAAGCTTTTAGCTTTGGAGTTACTTTGTGACTTGGTTTTGCTGCTTTATTTATAAACATGTTCAGCTGCTCTGAAGCTGAATTCAAGTGAAGCAAGTATTTGAATCAGCCTCTGTTCCAGCTGTGCTGTGCACTCGCTGCAGGGTTTTACTTTGTAGGTTGTATTTTGCAGGGCCTTGGTCTGTGGGATTGTCGGATTGCAGGATCTTTTTGCAATAAGAGATGGTCAGAAGTACTCTTTGGGACTTTCCAGTTGTGTAAGGTGATGACGGCCCAGGTGTTGCTGAGTTGCATTGGCATATAGGTGAGCAGATTCCTTGGAAAATCCTCTTTTTCAGTGGTCAAGCTGCTGATCCATTTCAGAGCTATGCAACAACCATATTCCTGATGAATTTGCCAGTAGGCATTTAACCCTTCCACAAATTTGAGGGAAAAATGGCTAAACGTTTCCGTGTTTCTGTAAACAGAAACACGTGTCCAACTAGACAAACACTAAAGAGGACTGAGTCATGTTGACAAAGCCAAAGGATAGCTAGGGTTTAACTGACAAAAGAATTGAGCCACAGTATCTGGAGGTATCCGTCACTGTCTCCACTAGTCATTAGGAGGGAAGTCATTTGCTTCTGTGCTGCACAGCTGAGCTGTGGTTTGCTGAACATGAAGAAATCCATTTTCTAGAGGAATCGTTCTGTCTTGGCAGCCAACCTCACCTGCAAAATCTGTGTGCATCCTTGGCCCTGCCCCTCACTTTCTGAACCCTTCTTCACCTTCCCTGATGGCTCAGTACTTAATTTTGTACTTGCAGATGAGCTGAAAGAGGGTGGCGGCAGATCCAAACTTTCTAAGTTAAATGCAGCAAAATTTAGGAAAGTGTGGTGGGTGAGGCTCATTTTCTTACACTGAATAAAGTACCTGAACTCTGTACAGAGAAGTGATTCCAGCCAGAATGCCAGAGGGCTTGCGATACTTTTGAGCCAAAAGTGTGGACGGCAAAGATTTTGGGAACGAAGGCCTTTCTAGGAAAGCCTGTAAAATCAGTTATGCTTGGAGAGAAGTATTTTGGCTGTCGTTTATCTTTGTTCTTTGGATTACAAAAAAACAACTCCAGCCCAACACAGGGTGTAAATTTAACTTTACAAAGCACGTATGTTTTACCCACTTGCAGGCAGGAACTGTTGTGTACTGAAAGCACTGTATTGTACCTGGGCCACATGTTGAAGAGGAAGCTTGGAACAATTGCATTTTGCTGAGTATAGAATCATAGAATGGTTTGGGTTGGAAGGGACTTTAAAGATCACCTAGTTTCAACCCCCTGCTATGGGCAGGGACACCTTCCACTAGTCCAGGTTGCTCACAGTCCCATCCTACCTGGCCTTGAACACTTCCAGGGATGGGGCATCTACAGCTTCTCTGGGCAGCCTATTCCAGTGCCTCTGAGTAAAGAATTTCTTCCTTACATCTAACCTGATTCTGCCCTCTTTCAGTTTAAAACCATTACCCCTTGTCCTATCACTACATTTCCTGAGAAAGAGTCCCTCTCCAGCTTACCTGTAGGTCCTCTTTAGGTACCGGACGGCTGCTATAAGGTCTCCTCAGAGCCTTCTCTCCAGGCTGAACGTCCACAGCTCTCTCAGTTCTTTCTTCACAGGAGAACCGCTCCAGCCCCCGATCATCCTCATGGCCCTCTTCTGGACTCACTCCAACAGGTCCAGTACTTTAAAAATACTGGACTGATCCTCAAAGTTATGCAGTTCCCTGGACAACAGGGACCTCTCTGAGTGAGCAGGAAGCAAGTAGTCTTCTTTACACTGAAATTTTGCCAGTATTCCCATATGATTGTGTGTGTGATGCCAGGAGCTGAAGCTTTAGGGAGAAAAATACACAGAAAAGATCTGTGATTAAAATCAAGAGGTGGCAGTGCTATTTCCCTCTTTGTCCTCAGTGTGCTCTCTTGCATTGATGAAACAAAAGAATGAGGAAGGGGAGGGGAACTAAGTGACAAAACAACAAAGCAAAAACCAAATCCCGAACCCAGCATCATCATTATAGTCTGTAGGCAGAGGAACAGTAATGAACTCCTATGAGCACACTCTGCCCTTGTCAGAAAGCTGTTGTTTGTTTTTACAGAGTACATCATTGCATATGTATCAAACAGTTGTAATTAAACCACTACTTGTTCTAATAGAAACGAAATCTCATTAGACCCATTGGCTCCTGGCTTGTGTGTACTCAGCCTCCAGCCTTCTGCATCACAACATGGCCAGGATGTGCACTGGTAATCAGCAAATTCTTACCTACTGGGATTCATTTGCTTAATTGGTGATACTTGTGATTAGCATGTTCCCATTGTAATTATTGTTTCCAGTGGAAATTACTGTATTGTCATGTGCTAGCTATGCAGTAAGGGCCTTGCAGAGTGTTTATGGAAGATTTGTATGTCCTGCTGGGTGTTAGAGCAAAGAATGCCAAAGGATAATTGACTGTTGCTACCCAAGAAGCATGTTAATAGTCTCGAGAATTGATGACTAGAAAAAAGAAGGAATACTCCTGTAGGGAGCAAGGAGCAGATCCCAACCTGTAAACCTATGGCTGTCAAAGACACAGGCAGGACATCATCAGAGAGCCAGTCAGAAATTCAACACAATTTGCATGGTAACTCTTCCCGGTACCGCACTTACCAAATTCATGTTTCTGCTGTAGGCTGCTGATGAGCTTTACTGACGAAACCTGAAACAGGGAATGCCAGACGTGGAATTGCCAGCCAGGGGAATGCGGCAGTTGTGGTGGGGAGTGCACAGCTGCAGTACCCTCACGAGGTCCGCAACCCCTGGACACTTGGGGCAGAGTAGTTCTTGCTGCTCTCACCCCTCGTTCCCCCTTTTTTGTTCCTGTCCCTCGAGCTCCATGGAAGCACCCACAGCCAGGTAGATTTGCCAACATCCATACCGTAACTTTCTGTGTTTCACAGTGTTTGGCTAACGGTAGGCTGTACAGTTACTTAGCTTCTGAAGTACTGTGCAAGGAGTTGGTTTTTAGCTGAGCTTATATATTACCTAAGTGCCATGTAAGATAGGCTTGGATAGGGCTACAGCTTCTGTTTTCTTCTTAGTCTTCATTTGGACTGTAACAGTGACCCACCCGCAACCTGCTAGTCATCATTTAATTAAACTTGTTCTGCAGGGATTGTTAATCTGGCAGCCTTTGGCTGCTGTTAAATATTGTCTAGATGCTAAATACTGACCCTGAAGCTACCAATCGTGGTGAGAAAGCTTCCCCTCATACGTGCTTTTACTAGAGATGCTCTCAGCCTGTGACTCGAGCATGACCAGTGCAGGGCAGACATTGGGATGTGTTGCTGCTGGGAGGAAAAGCTGAGCAAGCGCAGAGGATGCATCGCTAAACACACGCAGGGGCTTCTGCGTGGGAGGGCGAAGGCAGGAAGGTGCTGTGCTGGCAGGTCAGTTTCTCTGCTAAAGACATGGAGCCTCGGAGGCCTAGGTCTGCAGGAGCGGCTTTTTCCCTTGCCTGTCAGGAACCAAGAAAGCCCTTGTGGTCATCCCTGGACTCAAGCCTGCAGTGCCTGAGGACCTACGCATTGAAATGCTCTGAGTGCGGGTATCCTGGTTGCTGTCTACTGTGAAGTGTGCTAAGTTTGAAACTAGTTTTGCTGTCCAGGTAGGCTTGCCAAGCAAATAAAAAAATAGGCATGACGGCGTGCTTATCCAATGTAAAGTTGGTATCTTTTATCCCTCTCTTAAGTTCTTGTTTCCTTTTCAAAGATGATAGTTAGTCTGAACAAAACATCTTTTAAGTTATGAGCTTGTGGGATTCCAGTCTTGTTTGGTGGAGTGGGCCACAGTGAAAATAAATGTGTTTTTAAGAAAGGAAACTGTTTTGCAATGGAACTCGGGTATTCTGTGGAAAATCTGATGGATTGTGTTCGCATACACAACTTCATGGCGATAAGCACATTTTTTTTCAGTTAAATCATCTCTAAAGGAGCTGCCTACATTATCTCCAGGAAAAAAATGCAGGTAGCGAATATCAACATTATTCACTACAAAGAGGAGGAAGATATTTTCCCGAGTATATCATCAACCAGTTGTTAAGAGTTATGTAGTAAGAATGCATGTTTAAAGTGACATCAATGGAGGGGGGGGGAACGACACTTGTGTCCCTTTTTATGGTTATTTTTTGCCTCTCCAAAATGAGTTCAAAATTCCCAGAACTTTCCTCTTTTTTCCTCTCCTTTTTAGCTTGTTCTTGATATCTAGAGAAGTGAGACTTGCTTTCTGTAACTTTTAGCAAGCTTAGGTTATTCCTTTTGTGATTGTGCTGACTTTTCCACTGTACACAAAGAGGTTTAAAATGCTGAAGAGGAATTGTTGCTTCCAAATCTTTGAATTTAGAAGGTATTGAGAAACAAAGCAGGACTTCAGACAGATGAATAAATATCACATCTTACCCTTCTGAACTGGGTTTTTAACTTCTGTGATACCTGAAGCTGCCAGGCTGCCATAGTGCATTGCTTTAGGAATCAAAGAGGTTTCTGTGAAGCCTGAAATATGAATTTCCAAGGAGGTGAAAAAAATTGAGACACACATTTCTCTTGGGAGAAAAACTTGGAATTCTATATACCAAGCATGGAAAGCTGGACTGTCGTAGGTTTGTGGGTTGTTAGCTGGAAAGAACCACCCAAGTCCTCTTATTTGATATTTCTGGTGAATGCCAGCGGTTACATCCCAGCCCGTGTGCCTGCTGCAGGCGCTCTGGGGGCAGGTGGGCAGCTGCCTGGCTCCCAGCCCCACTGATAGACAGGGTCTGCTGAAGCAAACATTGGACCTCCGAGATGCTCAAGGGGAGTTTTCTCTTCCCAGCTATGGCGTGGGTCTGCTGAGAGGTGCTGGTCAGGCCTCCTCCGTGCCTCAGTGGCAAGACAGCCCAGCTAATACTGACTGGTGCTGTAGGGCACGGTTGAACTGTGTCGATGAAAAGTGGAGTTAGGAGTTATTACCAGCGCAAGTGACTGTGTTCACAATGCTTTTTTTGACCGTCTTTCTGATAGAATCAGGGACTGACACTTAGCAGATACAAGCTGCTTAGCCTATAGCCTCAAGGTATTACTCAAGTACAAATAACAGCTCAAAGCTGTAATAAAAGTAAATCTGTTTCAGATGTAGATGTCCTAGTTTGGCCAGATACCAGAATAGTGTGGTAGTCTTTTTTTTTTTTTTTTTTTTAAAAACGTACCTGAGTTGTTATTCTGTCAAGGTAAATACAAATTGTCCACTTAAGCATTTAAAAATATTGCTGCATTTCTGTAAAACGTCATAATTCTGCCCAGCATCCTGTTTCCACCAAGCTCCTCTGTTGTGAACATATTTCCTGCAATGTTTTATTATGCTGCTGGTTTCTCCCAGAGCGAATGACAGCTGGCTTTTTAAACTATTTTGGAGCTCAGAACAGATGCAAGTTCTCACAGGGCTGCAGAAGTCTGCAAGCCATGGCTATTCTGTAGCACAAACAGATTTTGGGAGGAGGACTTCTGAATAACTTAAATTGTTTCCTGTCTTTTGACAATAGATTACGTTGTAAGCCTGTAGGCAAACTCTGGACAGATTCTTGAGTGATTTAAATCTGAGGGGCTCTGCTGGTTTACATCAGCTGATGGTGTAGCCCTTAATGACACATTACTTTCAGCATTCATTTGTGCAGGTAGGACAGATCCTTGTCCTTTGCACAAAACTGGAGCGAGGAGGATTTTCTAAAGGACTGCACCAGGTGTTCCTGGCCAACAGGTTGTTCCCGCTCTATATAGCAGGGAGGAATACGACAGCAGCATCTGCAGCTTTGGCATGTGATAACGCCTCTGGGCTTTGCTGGCAGGAGGTGGGGGGTTGTGCATGACCAGCCTGTCCTCTTGTTCTTGCTCTGTCATTGACTGACCCCAGGGCTCTGAGCGGCACACAACTGCAGTTCACCACTCTTCGGCATCTCGCAGGCGTTGAGCTCCTGGCCGGGTTTTCCGTGGCCTGCTCGCCCTGTGTGCCTTCCAGCAGCTCCCCCAGTTTGCGGTCCCCGTGACATTAAGGGACGAAGTGCGACTTACAGAAATCTGTATGCTGGCTTTCACTCTGTTTCACATTTGTCGAAGCAAAAGAATATGCATAGTTCTGCAGTACCATAAAATCAGTCCTTATGTTAAAGCAGAGGCAGAAATCGCCACTTTCAGATTTTAGGCTTAAACAGTATGATCGTTGTTATTGTTTTTTTTCTCCACTAATTCACCAATTTCATTGAAGCCCGTATTGGTATGGCCTTTAGTGAACCCAATAATAGACTGTTGATTTTAAAGAAAGGAAAAAAAATCTAAGCTGCTGTAACTTTTTGTTGTTAAAAATTTTGGACTTGTGATACGAAGGAATTAGGGAATGAAGTCACTTGTCTTGGTGTCTGTTGAATCCAAGCCTTGTAAAATCCACTGTTCTCTCTGGCTGCATATTTGCTCTTCTCATTACAAATATTACATGTGGTTATGTATCTTGAATTACAGTGTTCAGATTTGGCTTTCTTTGCAGATGAGGTTGGTATGTCAAAGGCTTAAGGCTCTCAAATTTTGGATTAGAGAGATTATGCAGGGTTGGATATTCCAGGTTCAGCAAGATCTACAAAAGAGCCTGATTTGAAGTTTCTCATTTCAGTGACTTGTTTTTGTTCAAATAAAGTTTCTGATGAAAGCATTTGGAGAACAGTGTCTTTCCTAACACAAGTAATGAGTAGACTTACTTTGCTCAAACTTTAGAGGAGAAAAATTCACAATGGGTAGGGGTGAAGGAGGGCTGTGCACAACGTCAGCTCTGAAGAAGTGTGTTTGATAGAAGTAATTGAAAAGGGAGGCTTGGTGTGAGGATTGAAATCCAGTCTTAGCTATAGCAGGTTCTGTAGCTCAGGTGATTTTGTGTGAGCTTATGCACAGATGCTGTTTAAAGGATAGCTTTAGAGGGCATGCGCTGAAATATAAAATGTTTCAAAGGATTCTCATTTTTTGAAAGGTTCTACATAGATCAGAGAAAAACAGTTGGGGAGGGGGTGGGAGGCATTGCCTTTTATTTTTCCTTTTAAATCCTGGTGGTCTTTGATGGCAGGCTGATTTTGTGTCCGCGTAGTTCCCATCTCCTGGGCTGAGCTCTGAGCTGACATCTGCAGTGCCTGTTCCCTTTGCCTGCAACATGCCTGGGTTATCCCTGTGTGCAAATAGCTTTCCATCTCGCTTACGCTCTTAGAAAGCTGCATGTTAACTCCAAGCAATGTTTTAGCAGAGCCTGAGGTTTGAAGCTTTTTGACCTGGCCCAGAGCTGGTCCAAGATTCAAACGTCCGCTAATATTTAACCTATGGCAAATTACAGTGGAGCGCTAATGGAAAGAGGTGAGAGAGCTGCATGAGTGCCAAATGAACCCAGTGCATGCTGGAGGAACTCAGAGTACTGGGCCCTGTGCCGGCACCTCTGCTGCTGGACGAGCTGATGGCCTTGCCGTTGCCACCGTGAATGCAGCAGGTTGTGCTCGTGCCGTGACTCTGCGCAGCAGGTGCCGCGGGCTTTGGGCGAGGGGCAGCATGAGAGAGCAGAGCAGTCTCGTGGGGGAACGCATGCCGTGGCCATTAAGCTTAAGCCAAAGCAACAGAAAACTTCTTAAATCTTAGTTCTGTCCCCCTGTGAGGCGAGCTCACTGGTAATGGAGGCTGAGCTTGGAATGAACTCGGTTAAACTGGTGCAAGACTGTCTGTAAAACGTGAGAGCTACCTGATGCGAGAGCAGGCTTAGCACGTGCTTCTGGCTCTCTAGAGCAAGGTCTGCGTGAAGTGCCGCGTAAACATCAGCGGGGTGATGCTCGGAGGTGATCGTGCCAGATTTAAGGGGATGTCTATTCAAAGCACAGGTGTGTGGCTTCTTACGTTTGCTGCCAGCGTGATGCCAATCCCCCTAACGCCCCCGAAGACCCTGCCAAGGTGTGCACGGGGTGAGTGTCCCGCAGCCCTCGAGCGCCCGGCCCTGGCGTGGGGAGCGCGTTATGCCCACATGGGACCCAGCGTGAGGCCTGCCGGCTTTCCAGGTACGCTCTGAAAAAAGCTTGGCATCACCAGATGAAGGACTTGTCCACACTAAGTGGCCTTCTTAAAGCACATGCTTTAAATTTCAGTGTGTTCTGGTATTTTGCAGATTGCTCATGAACGTGTAAACGAGGGCCTCAGGATGTAATTTAAATTTCACTGCCTTCAGGGGGAGAAAGCTGATGCAACTCCAAGATCTGTCCTAGTAGAAGTCTTATTAGAGTTTCTGTTTTAAATTTGTTATTTTTGAGCTATTACTGTAAAAGAAGAAAAATAACATCTGGCCGCATGTCACAAACTGGATTTTTGTTGCTTGTTTTGCAATTCTTGCTAGTAGTAAGTATTTAAAAATCAAAGGTCCAGATTTTCCACTGATGTAAATGATTACTAGTTCCATTGATTTCATTTTGTTTACACTAGTTTTAAACAACTGAGGATCTAGTACAACATCCAAAGTCAAGATTTAATGCAGTCAGGATGTAGTCTTTATCATTTGTCATTTGCATTTTAAACAGTGCTTAATTGTACAGTTTTTATACACACATGCATGCATTAACTCACTTATGCATACTCAGAATAATGGTTTTGTATATTAATGTTGAAGCAGTTTAATTTAGTGCACAGCAGTGGGTAAAATGAAACTATTTAATTAAAATGGATTTTTTCATGGACTGCATAAAGAATTTTCCAGATTAGATATTGCTTACCCATATGTGCAAGCTCTTTGTTACCTCCTTGCTGTCCCTGTTAGGAAGAGGAGCAAAGAGCTCTTTTCCTTTTCTTCTCTGTAACAGCTCAGACAGGAGAGCGGGTGGCTCCCTTGCTGGCTAGCAGTCTGACTGGGTAAGGAACAGATCTCGGGATTGGGTTCTCCAGAGAGATTCGCGGTTATGATCAGATCAAAGTCTTTCGTGCCAGGTGTTATAAAACCACACAGAGGAATTTTCTGTGCAGTTCTTACAGTCTGAGTTACTGAGGTTTAAGGTAGTAGGTGACCGGTAAAGCAAATGATCCCCTGGGTGACTTGAAAAGCCAGGGAGAGAAGCACTGTTGTGCTTCCTAAGTCAGTGCTTTAGCCCTTTAGCTGTTCTGCCCCAAAACCTCAGCCACAGCAGGTCATAGCTGTTATCCTTGCTAAGTGTGTTTGCAGCAGCCTTCCTCTTCTGCCGCCGAAATCTTGTGTGTGATGAATAGGAGCCGCGTGTCGAAGCTTGGGTAGCCCAGCACCTCTCGTCTGCTTGAAGAGTTAGCGTTACAAATACAGAACTGCCTGCAAAAGCTAGGCGTACTCTGAACAAACATAAATAATAATAAAGGATGGCAGCTGCTTTGTCCTTTCAAACCAGGTAAATGTCTGCGTGCCCCATATTCACCTGCTTTGTTGTGCTTTTAATTGCAGTTTGCAGTGTGGAAAAGCCTCTCTGCATTTCATTTTTGCTCATACAAATTGAATGGGTGGTTTTCAGATTTGGTTTCATTTCCACCCCAAATTTCAGGGGTTTAGGATAGTGTCAGATATACTAAAATTTCAGGATAGTGTCAAATATCCTTTAAAGGCCCAAAAGTGGTGCTGCATCTGTGAAAACAACAGTGGATCTGGGGAGCCGTTACCCCGCAGAGTGCTTCACCAGATGTCCAGCTGCCTCTGTCAGGTCGAGCCTTCCCTTGCCCTGAGCATTTCCTCCAGACTGACCATATCACTGGTCAGTCTGGGCGACAAAGTTGCCCAGGTGGCATGGCAGCTTTCTGTCCCTGCTAGCGGTCCCAGCGGCAGAAGGCATCCTCTGCCTGCAGGCACAAGGCCAGATGAGGAATCCATTGGGAGCTGTAGAGGTCGTTTTCACAACAGTCATTGTGCGTTTCTGCTAGAGGGAGGAAATGCTTTGGAACGTAGCCTTTCCTTGGTTCTGTATGTATATGNGGGGGAGGAAGGGAAATCGGCAGTCGTGACTGGTGTATTTGTAACTTAAGAAAGTCCTCAGTCTGCAGCCTGATGAATACAGAAGCAGTGTTAACCCAGGCTTCTGGAGATGGACAGGCTGGAGCCGATGGGCCGAATGACCAGTTCTAATTAGCACTCATTAATAGAATCAGAAGAAAGTGACTGGAGAGTTAGCTTCTGCACTGACGACGTGACTTGTAGGTGACCTGAGTGCTGTGAAGCTTCTGTCCTTTGTGCAGCTTGATGAGCTACCTGCGCCCTGGCTGAGTGACATTACCTGCAGTAGCATCCTGGCAATTACCCACCACACCAGCTTCGTCTAGTAAATGCCTGTTACTAGTCGTGAGCAAGAGATGCTGTCTTCCTTTCTCTTAATTGATGGGAGAAGAAAAGGAGAGGAGGAGGTGATAATTGTTTTGCGTTAAAACAGGGATAATTACTGCTATAGAGTTTCACTAGAAAACAAAGCAGCAATTAATTATTCATCATCAAAACTCAAATGCAGATCGGCAGAGCCACTGTTCACTGGGTTACGGGAGGGCAGTTGTGGAGCATTTGACTCTGGTTGCTGGGAGCACTGCACTTTGCTGCCCAGCTGCAGCATCCCTCAGAAGGATGCTCTGCCTGCAGCACTTGGGACTGGGCTGATGGATGCCTCTTAGCTGCTCAGTCTCTATCTGGTGCCCTGGCTGGGTGTCCTCTCTTGTTGCCTTGTTGACAGATTGATTGGACTCCTTCTTACAGCTCCCCATGTGCGGTTCAGAAATCCCTTTTGCATAGGCAAGACTTTTGGCTCTCGTCTTGCCTGGTTCAGATGGGGCAAGGGGACTTGGCTTGCCTCCCTTCCTGCTCCAAGTGGGCAGCATGCTGAAGCAAGCTCTGCCACCAGCGGCGCTGGGCTCTCTAGACCCTCTGGCAGCCCCTCCAAAGCGGGTGGTGGGTGAGGGATCAGCAAGGAGTGCTCAGAAGAACAGTGGGCATGGGAGCGCAAAGGAATGCCACCACGTCAACTATGTCTTAAAGCAAGGTTGTTGAATACCTGCTGAGCCTGAGGCTCCAGTAAGTAATGCTAAGCCTTCCCTTTTCCCCCAACCCCTTCCCTGCTAACTGGGATTACAGATTTAATCAGGATGCAGGAGCAGACAAATATTTGGACCGGGCAATGGAAAGTTCCACTGAGCTACCACCTCTCATGTGCTGGGGGTGGGAAAGCCAGCAATGGGGAAATAGGGCTGTTCGTGCAGCCTCCATGCTTGAATTAATTTTATGTTCCACTTGCGCTCACGTTCCTCCTTTTTGACAGGTCTTACCTTCCCCCCCCCTTCCCCCCCAGCCCCAAGTGAAGCCTCTGTTACAAGCCAGCACATCTGCCCTACCCTCCACTGCCTCCATACTGGATGTGTTTGGATTGAATCAGTGTCTCCTGGGAAAGACTTGAGGGGATATTTAACGTCTACTTCAATATAGAGTTAATAAACAGGTTAGCACACAGGAAAGGGAGAGAGGACCTGGCAATCCAGAGCTGAGTATGTTCATACATCATTATTAATAACCTGCTTTGTCGAGTTTCCTTGAAACTCACTGGGATCACTGCATGAGACGTTGGTGCACATGCGTGCATGCATCTGTGTTCGCAAACACGTGCACACAGTACGA
This sequence comes from Chauna torquata, assembly GCA_013399475.1. NCBI lineage: Eukaryota > Metazoa > Chordata > Aves > Anseriformes > Anhimidae > Chauna > Chauna torquata. The sequence goes on along the minus strand of VXAL01013561.1, from coordinate 162,295 downwards.
ATGCGTAAGTCAAATTTCCTCTGAAGAGAAAATTGACATGCTTTGCCCATTAAGCGACAGTGCCAGTAAGGACCAGATTGACAGTTCCCTGGCAGGTTTGTCCATGTAGGAAATTCCCTGCTGTTTAGAGTCTATAAATCAGGATCAGATGGCCTTTTAAGGGAATGTGCTGTCATTCAGCGGTCACCATCCTATTTTGATTTTGCAGATGCTTGAAATATTCCCAATGGAGGTGCAGGCTTTTCTGCAGCAAATTCAACTAGAAGAAGGCTCGCTTTGCTTTTGCTCCTTTTCCCGGCCCTATTAAAGCAGCCCGTGACCCGCAGAGACCTCCACCGCCAGCAAGTTACAAACCGCTGGTTGCCGAATGGCTGACGGCCGAAGCACCAGTTCCACCACGAGCCCAGGCATGGGGTGAAGTTACTTGTGAGGGACCGGGCGATGCAGCCATCTCTTCTGGGCACCCTGCCTGTGAACTCTGTAGAAATACGATGCTGCAAATCCCCACTAAATCCCAGCTGAACAGGGGGGTGGATGTGTTAGAGCTGAGTCTGTTGCCTAGTTTTAGAGAGATACATGCCAGCAAATTGGACCTAATTTACAGTCTGATTTACTGCTTCCACAAGCCGTGTGGAAGAAACGCTTCCCTTGCAGTTTATCTGTAATTTTTTGAGAAATGTGTGAACAACTCAAATGATGTTTCTGTGAGCTATGTGATGTATGGAAAACTGAAAGAAATAAGAGTTTTGTGCTTGCTGTTTTGAAGGTAATAGGTTGTATTCCTCGTCAAGTTTGTTACTCTGTTGATTATTATGTAGATGCTGTAAATCGCAGTGGGGGAGGTTATATAGCATAAAGTACTGTGGCATATGTATCCTGCTTTAAAAGGAGAGGCCGTGGGAGGCTCAGGACGGGCCGGGGTTGTGCCGCATGTGTGACAAGCTGTGCTGCTTCGCGGCAAGGTCTGGGTGCCTGGCTCTGTGCAGGAGAGGTAGATTAACGGGGTAAAAAACCAACTGACCAGAAAACGAGCCGGCTCCCTGCAAGGTGACGTAGTTACCAGAATCTCAGGTGCGGTTCCCAGTCTCTACTTTTGGGGATGCTTAATGGCAGGCATAATATGGCAGCCCCAGTCTTCTAAATCAGAATGCAGGCACAGGCAAACAGACACGGCAGGGTGCTGTGGAAGTTTCAGTAAACTGCTTCTGTAGAGGCAAAAATAATTACAGAAAAGTTGAACTATTTCACTCTTTCCTCTTTTTCATCTTTTTCCTCTCTCTCTCTCTGTCTCTCAAAAGAAATTGTCATTTGGCTTTTAGTCTAAGTACGCTTTTGCAGTATTTGGAAACCTCAGCGAAGCAACCTGGGGCTTTACACGTCCACCAGTGCTGCTCCGCTGGGGCAGGCCCCCCGATCCGCAGGCCCCCCGGTATTCCCCGCTTGCTGGCGAGGTTGCTTTGGCAGAGGACGTGCGGGTGGAGCGAAGCTGCAGGGCTTGGCACCGCGCACCTTGCCCGATGCCTGGCGGGGAGGAGGGCAGTGCAGCGCAGGCTCTGGCCATAGCAGCGTGCGCCTGCACTGGGCATGGCGTGGGCGAGAGGAGAGAAGATCTGTGAGCCCCACAGCTGCTTCAGAAGAAGCTCTGAGCCTGTGTCGGGTTACGGTGGCAAAGCTGTGCTTTTCAGCAGCGTATGTGGAGGTAGCTTCCCCAGCTGGGTGCCAAGGGTAGGGTTCAAGCTGCTGCAGTGCCAGGAGCTGGGGGCTGCGTGGGCATGGCATTAAGGCCCATGTTGGTGTCATCTCCGAGACACAGCTCTCCAGGGTGCTCAAGTCCGGCCTTTTGTCCCTCCCTAGGGACAGAAAGCAGCGCTCAGACAGGAGATGCGTGATCAGTTATTGTCGCTGCGTAAATTGCCCTGAATCAATCAGTGTTCTGCTCCCTGTTCTGCATCGAGCACGGGACGAAAGGTTTTAGCTCAAACGTCTGTGTTGCAGCTCTGGGTTCACGTGCCTGCACCCTGCGAGTGACAGCACTGGCTCCTAAGGAGGGGGGTAAAAGTCAGGACTTCTTCACATCAGCATCAGTAAAATGGGGCTGGGCTGTGAACTGCGCGTCCCCTGCGCGTGAGCTATGTCTGCAGCTTAGTGCCGGGTCACTGGCTCTCCCCGCAGAGGCTGCGCACCTGCTTGGTGACCGGGTGTGCTGCTCTGCTTCGGGTACCAAGCCTGCGAGCGTGCCGTTCTGGGCGCGGGGCAGCTGTGCAGCCAAAAGGGCGTTCTGTAGGCAAACGCTCGCCGCCCTCCCGGCCTCGGCACTGAGCAAAGGGGCTTGGGGAGGGCACATCACCAGAGCCTTTGTCGGCAGAGTGCCGTTCAGTAAGCCGTGTCCTACGCTCGAATGTCTTGACGCACAGCATCTGCACACAGGTGTGATCACTGCAGGTACAATGCAGCCTCTGCCCCTCTGAGCACTTGCGATAGCGCCTGTAGTCAGATTCCCCCAGGCGGCTGGATCGCGCTCCGCTCTTTGAGGTACGCAGCCGTGTGGCCATGGGTGCTCCAGTGCAGAGGAGGGGGCACTCACAACACCGCACCTCCCTAGGGTGCTACTGACAGCTGCCTGGGCGAGGCATGGAGATATGTAAAGGAAAATGTGGAGAAAACTATTTTTTTTCTGTGAACACTGGTAATGTGGAAATACTAAACTTCCTCACCAACAACTCTTCCCTCCTCGCTTGCTAAATATTGGGAAGTCAGCGTGCAGTACGTGTTGCTTCTGAACCTGTGTAAGAATTGACAGCCTGCTCCTGTTTAAGATGCTCTCCCTGGCTGCAGAGAAAGCTGGGTTATTTAAACTCTTTAGGCACTGCTGAAGCACAGCAGAACGGTGCTTGGGCAGGTAGTGAGTTTCTAGACTGGGAGATGGGGATAGCTCCATCACAGCTCTCAGAAACGCAGGGCTTCTGACACTGGCTGCAGCTAACATCTTTGGAGAAGCATTAAATCCTGAAGCAATTAAAGATATCAGCAAAGCAGGATTTTTTGTTTTGTGAGATACTCTGCCAGCTGTTGTTTATGGAAAAAAAATCTAAATCCTTTTTATGAGAACTGTTTTTAGGTTTCTTTGTGTTTGGGGCTGATTTATACATTATGCATTAGCATTGGAAGACAAAATATGTATTTACCAGCATGAGTATTTAGAGCAAGGAAGGAATGGGAATTGGTGAAAAGCATATGTGAGTAGTTTATCCAGATCCAGAAGAATGTTACCAGTATTAGAAATGGGGCAAAAGCTGAATTTTCAGGGAACTCTAAAACAATAAAAAGGGCTTAAAATGACTTATTCAGTTGCAGTTAACAAGTATGCTTACACCAGTTAAACATCCCCGTGTAACAGCTGAAGCCTGAAGAAGACAGCCCGCTTCAGCGAGGTACTTCGGCACCTCTGCAAGGTCAGGCTGCGTGCGCAGCACGGGCGACTTCGGTTTCCCCCTTGCTGCCAGCTCAGCAGCGCCGGAGCCGGAGCAGCTCCTCTCCTGCCAGGCCCAGCGAGCGCTCCTCGCCCCACGTTGCACAGCCCGCCGGCTCTGCCGTCCGCCAGGGGCTCGTCCCTTATTTCCCCGGGCTGCTGTGCGGGGCTTCCCCAGCCTCGGCGGCGGCTGGTGTTAGCCGTGGGAGTGCACAGGTTGCTCTGAGGTGGGGTCCAGCTGTCACCTGGCAGGGACAGCGGTAGCAGAGGAGCCATGGTTCGCCCTCGCCCGCCTGCGCCTGGGTCACCGCCCCGCTTGCAGCGGCTTGTGTTGCTGGGCCTGACGGGCTGCTGCACGAGGAGGCCGGGAGTCCCGTCCCTGTCCTGGGTTACCGGAGTGACAGCGGGTCTGTAATCCCTCTGCTACCCGAGGAGCTGGTTTCACGGAGCCCAGAGAAAGGAGGGAGATGCTGGACGTTTCGTAACTGCGTTGACTATGTTTGGAAGAAACAGAACAGGACGGGTGAGTTTTCTTTGCTTAGGCTTGCTGAATGGTATTTTGTGAGATTTCTTTTATAAAGCACTATTCTGAGAAGTATGTGGCTCTTTATGCCATTGCCTTTTCTTTTTGCTTGCAATGAAAGAAATTTGATTAGAGCTCTTGGTAAGCAGCATGTCATTGTTTTGTTCGAGACGTGCCACGGGAATAATACTGCTGTAGAAGGAGGCCTCAGTCTTGGAGAAGTTAATTATATTGCCTGCTGATTGCAAAAAATTACCACTAAATGATAGTTTATGGGAGTTGGACTATCTTAGGAACAAATGGTGTATGTGGGATGGAGCATTGCAAAAAATAAACACTGCAGGGAAAGCAAACCAGCATGGCTCAGAAGATCAGCTTCGAAGTGGGGGTCGTAAGAAGCGAGTCCTCTCCTGCCGGCAGCTGGCGTCAGCTGGCGGGGGCAGCCGGCACAGCACCGCGGCGAGGGACCGGGCGCGCCTGCGGCAGGTGCTGGAGAAGGCGGCCTCGCGGCGCTTGCTTGGTGGGCCTCTGGCTTTCCGGGGAGTAAGTCATGGGGGCTCACCTGGCGCTGTCAGCTAAACTGCCTCAGCAGCTCAAGTTCTAGTTCCTGGCCCTGAAAATGCCATAAATATACAGCACTGCGGAGAAGTTGTAAAACCGTGGATGTTTTGCCATGGATTTTAGAGGAGGTGATATCTCACCTGAAGCATCCAGGGGTTGTTTGCAAAGTTCAGTTCAGCGTTGGGAAAGAACCCGAAGGGAGGAGCAGATAGAGGAATTCATCCTTCTTGCTAGGGCTGAGTGTACACCCTGAGTTAGGAGACTCCCCTCATAGCAGGAGGTGCCTGCACGTCGTCTGGAGCTGGAGCTGACAGGAGAGACGCGACATAGTGAGGAAATCCCAAAACGTGCTCTGCTGTTAAAGGGGAGCCACTCACAACAGCAGGCAACAGGGCTCAGCTCAGGGACTTCCCTCCTACCTTGTGCTCCAAAGGCCGCATTTGTTCATGACAGACTAAAGCTTATAAAGTTTTATTGTTTGAAAAAGCAACAGCATTTCTCCACAGATGCTGGGGGGGGCGGGGAACAGAACCAGAACCTCAGGACTTGGCCAGAAATTACAACATTAATTTAAATGAAATACAGCTACCACCAAGCAAACCGAGCGGTGAAACCTGGGAGCTGCGTTTCAGCATGATGCGTATTGAATAGATAAGTTGCAAACCTTCCTAAATAGAATTGCTGTGGAAATAAGGGCTGACCTTTAGCAGGCTGAGCAGTGCTGTTGTGCAATAACACATACATCCCTGTTCCCTGGAAGCACTGCAGGAACACATGCACTAAACAGGGATAAATAAGGATCACAAAAGCACTCACTGCAAAAATGGAGATTTTTCACGGTCTTGTGGCACTGCTGCAGCACTCCTGAAAAAGCACAGGCGCTCTGCAGGGCTAGGTGGGTGTGCTTGCAGAAGAGATGGGAGCGGGTGCTAGCAAAGAGGTGGCATCAAAGGAGACATGCATCCCCCCTTGGCGGAGCTATTGCATGTGGCAGACTTTCAGAAGCTGCCTGGCATACCCGAGGTGGTTGCTGGAGATGTTGGTGTTCTGTTTGGTGGTGCTTGCCCATTTCACTTCATTTCAGTGCAGTTTCCATGAGGCAGCTGCTTTTGGCCGTTTTGTCTCTGATTGTGGCTTTGTTTGTCCTATTCTCACACTGAATTAAAAAAAAAAAAAAGTAGAGGCAGAGCTGCACTTGGTCTAGAAGCAGTGGAGCAGAGAACGTGGGGAAGAAAACAAAGCAAAGTCGCCTTGAGCCTTTTGCCCAAGTGGAAAATACAGGGTATTTTTCAGTTCTTGGAGAAAGAGTGAAGTGAATAGCATCTGATGAGGCAGGAAATATACAGCTGAAAGTTGCAAGAATTCAGCAGGGTTTGTGACTGTGCCTCCAGAAAGACCAGCAATCATGTCCTGAAATGGTAATGTTTTGATAGTGTTTTGGGGGTAACTAAGCTGGAACATGTGTATAACTGTTAAAATTATGAATGCCAAAAAAGGGAATCCATGCTAAGCTCAAAAATATGGGCTCATCATTTAATTTGAATAAACGTTACCCTTGTAATTTGTTTGTGTTGCGTTGTGCTATAGGCTTTTTGGCAAGGATTTCATGGGAGATGAGAAAACAACAGTCCATTTAGTGAGATGGTTCCCTCAGGCCTTTTTGAGACCATTCGTTTGGTTTTGCCAAAGTATGTGTGATGCGTTCTTCAGAAATCCATTCTGGGCTCTTCAGCCTCGTGGTGGAGACTGTGGGAACTGCTCCGGAGGGTACACACGACAAGCCAGACCTGTACATCTCCCCGCGAAGGGCGACTAACAGTTCAGCAGTCTCTTAGGAACTGTTCTCACCCCCGGAGGGGCAGCATTCACAGGTACGGGCCGGATGACAGCGTGAGGTTAATTGCGAAGCAGCGAGTACATTCAGAAGGCGGTGGGTGTCGTTTCACCCTGGTGCTGCCGAGAGCGAGGTCCAGGCACCCGCCCGGTGGTTCTCTGCTCACCAAGGCTGGGACAGGGAGTTAATGCCACATGGCTGAGGATTTGCCTCCAAAACCAAGGTGGAGAGCTGCAGATTAAATTGATTAAGAAGGGAGTTGCTCAATTTGCTAAGCTAGTCCGTGCAGTACAAGGAGAAAAAAAAGTAGTAGTTGTGCTTCGAGGGACATAATTTTTATGGTCTACTGTAAAGTCACGGTTACATTGGGTGGTCTTCAAAATTAGGGCTGAGCTAAACACTACCAGCATTTGTTACTTTTACACATGGATAACAAACCCAAACAAAGTCATTTTGCATCTCCGAGCACACAGAATCATTTATAGCCCTTGTGTAAGGATGTGTCATAAATGCCCTGGAAGCAGAGGATGATTAAAAATGCAGAACCCTGTAATATGGAGAATTTCTCAATTTCTTTGAGGGAAATAAAACTACAAGGGCATTCCCTTTGCTTGGATTTTCAATTAACCCGAAGTTTAATTTGTGGCATTCCTTTTAGTTCATAAGCTAGGTGGGAGTGAACCCAGATGGAGAGATGTGAGGAAATTAAGCTTTACCCATGTAAAAAAAAAATTGAAAAGATCTTACTGCTGCTGTTATGCAGGAATTATAAGATTGGCTGACGGGGTAGAGAGGAAAAGGAGGTTTTTGAAGCCAGTAGACTCATTTGTTTTATTTGCTTTCAGGTCCGGGTAACGTTTTCAAGGTCTTTCCTACAACTGCAGGGACTCGGGAATGGTTTTTGTTTTGTTTTCGTATCTCCCTTGTACCGAACACGCCGCGCTCCTCCAGCACGGTGACGGGGCACGCGCGGCTGTGCGCCGGCCGACGGCTGCCGAGCGGATCCCGTCGCGCTGGTCGGGCACTGCGGGGTGTGCGCGTGGATGTGTCTTGGTGGGAAGCACACGGGAGCCCTGACCACCTGCCCCCCGAAGAGCCACGCAAAGCTGTTTAACCGTTCGTCAGCTCTTTTTTTTGGTGTTACTGGCAGAAAGGTGTGGTGTCTGTTCCTTGAGGAAGTGCTCTGCAGGGGCTGTGTGTTAGCACCCGGCTGGTGCTGGGGCTGGCTGGCCGTGGGATTCCTGTTCAGCGGGGAGAGTTTATGAGGTGCTGACTGCTTTTTCTCTGCTGAAGACAAGGCGCAGTGCTAGTGGCTCGGCGATCGCAGCTCTAAGGCAAGATGAGGAGCTGAAGGGCTCCTGTCCTCTTGACATACTCTCACAGCGCTCCCAAATTTGGGTGGTGGTGGGGACGGTGCGCTCAGCAGAGGGTGCTGGGCGCCGGTGCTGAGAGCCACGGGCACTCGGCAGGGGAAGGAGCGGTTTCCATGGCAACCTTCCAGCAGTATGACATCACCAGCACTGTCACATGTAAGCTTTGCAAGGGTTTTTGGATTTCGGGGATTACATAACTTTGGAGGGGTTAGACTGGGGCTCAGATCTAATCGGCATTCAAGGTCTTAGCTGAATTAAATTTCCGAAAAAGCCCAGCCCCACAGCGGGGGGACCAGCACGGAGCCTGGCGGCCGTGACCCCGCGTGCCGAGCTGCCCCCGGCCGCTGCTGAGCTCCCGGGGGTGCCGTCTGAGTCGGGGCGAGGGAAGCACGTTTGTTCAGAGACGGAGCTAGGCAAGCTTTGTGCTATTCCAAAGGCGGTCAGGATTGCTTCTGGAGAGCCTTTCGGGGTCAGGGCACCATACGAGTCCTGGTTCGGTTGCGCTGGGGGTCAGGAAGTAATTTGGCTTTCTGTATACAGCTGTGCAGGTGCTCAGGCATTGCTCTGGTCCTCTCCTGTGAAAGGATGGTTGGCACCTCAAAACGCGCGTGCTCCGACTGCATCCATCAGCGGCGGCAAGCTGAGTCTCTGGAGCATTCCTGCTGGGGCTGGGCAAGTCCTGTTGTGGCCACGGCATAGATCAGGTCCTGCGTGCCAGGAGGGCTCAGGAGTCCTGGCCGGCTGGCGCAGGATCTGCAAACACCCGAGCCTTACGCAAGGCAGATCCACGCTGGGCCAGGGGCAGAGGGAGCTTTGCTCGGGGAGCTGTGCGAGTCAGCCAGTCGTGCAAACCGCAGTCATAGAGCGCTGTGCGGAGCTCTCTTGAAAGCGCTTCTGTGAATCCATCCTGCTGCCTCTAGGTGCTCTGCTCAGTTTCATGCACTGCTTTGGGATTAAGCGTTTGGACAGAGGGAGACGTTTCAATGAGAGGCAGCAAGAAGTTTGGTGTAGTTCCTTTGTCTCCAGTCAGCATCTGTGCTAGCATCCCTGAAACAGGTACCCAGGTGGCTAGTGCCCAGCTGCATCCCCTGACAGTTTTTCTGACAGTGTTTCTGTATGACTCACTCTCATTCTTGCCTGTATTCTGTTGGAAAACGCTGCGTGGGGTAGAGCAGGGCATTCAGTGTTTCCCAGCTGCCAGTTTACTTCTAAACCTACTTCGAGAGTTTAAGTGAAAGACGTGACTTTAAATGGTGTTAGCAACAGTTTTAGCGCTTGTCATCTTGTTAAGAAGTTATTCTTACCTAGTTTGTGCTTCTGATCAAAGTGACGAGTCTTCAGAAAACACCCACTTTTATAATTACAGCTGAAGTAAAGATCCGACTGCCAGAGACTATTCTGTGAGTGGTTGCGTTGCTGATGGTGCAGCAGTTTGGGGAAGAGCAGGAGGAGAGAGCACGTTCTCATCCTTGCATCTCACCAAAGGCCTGGCTTAAGAGAGTGCTTAAACGTTTAGGATTTTAACATGACTTCAGCTCTTCAACGCATCTCCAACCTTGGAAATTGCTTAAGTGCCATCGAAGTTAGGGTGAGAATGTAATGCTTTTGAGAAGACCTGGTGCGTTTGCCTGCTTGCTGTTCAACCCCTGTATTGCCTGCAGTTAATTAGCTGAATACTTCAAGAACCCTTTCTAGTGTGACTGTCACAGTGGAAAAGAAACTCTTCATCCTTGCCTTTTCCTTTTGTTCAAGACAAAGTGGATTCCTGAGTGTGCCTTACTGTTCACATTTCCAGTGGCCGTGTACCTCCTGCTTCCTAGCCCCTTTTCTCTGTTACCTGCTTGATATTTTCTTGTTCGCCCAGTTTGTGCATGAGTAGTTCCACAGCTCACGTCATTTCATGGTCTTCACCAGCACTGGCATGGATTTGCAAAAGCAAGACGTTAAACTTTGGCGTATAAAGTGCCAGATGGGCATGAAAAATAAGTAGGCCAATTTTCAAGTACTCTGGGTGCTTGGTCAGCTTGGCACAGAGCAGCTCCTGGGTGCCCAGGGCAGGGGGCACTTGGGTGCTGAAGCGTGGTTCTAGACACCTCATGCTATTCACCAGTTTTTCACCATTTATGCTAAGCTGTGGGCAGTCAAAACTTGCCACCACAAGGGAAAAGGAGATTTCTTTTCCTGTCTTTGTCGAGCCATGGGAAGTTGGCCGGGTGTGTGACGGTGGTGGTTTTGCTGTCCCTGGGAGAACTGGGTGAGGGCAGGACAGCGGTTTTCACACGGGGCTGGGGTGGGCTGGGTGGTGGGGTCCGTCCTTCTTTCAGAAAAGGGTTTTGTCCTGTGCACCTTACTTCCCTTGGCAGGCTTTTCTGTCCATCTTTGCCTCCCTGTGATTCCCTGATTCCCTCGATCTTCACAGTGGCTGGGAGAGCACTGTGGGCACTAATGAAGAACTCAGTTCATCTTGTTCTGTAATTTCCGAATTGGATGACAGCTGGCTGCTGAGCCAAGGCTTTTTTTTTTTTTTTTTTTCGGTTGAAGCAAAAGAAGAATCTCCATCTTGTTTCTGGTTTCCTGTACTGCTTTCTTAATAGCTGTTTGTGTTCACCTTTCTGCCAAATAATTTTTCATTTATTTGTACTTAAAATGTGTGTGTGGTTTTCTATGTTAAATGCAGCTGTTAATTTTTCTGGGACTTTCGAGACTGAAAATGTCTTGCAGAAGCTTTCGAAATAATATAATAATGACTGCTGAGGAGATAAACCTTATAGCTAATGCAGAGAAAGTCTTGGAAAGAGGCTACGGTTGTTTCTAAACATGGTGTAAGTGCTCCAAACTTGGGGTTCGTGATCCAGCACTCTTGATGTTAATGATTTACAGTACTAAATGGCAAGTTAGTTCTAGGTTTCTCTGGAACAAAAGACTGTCCGGGTCTGAAATGAGTGACTTATCTTGAAATCTAACTGAGTGGCTGTACAGCATGGAAACGAGGGGAAAAACTGAAATCCAGTGTAAACCAGTACGTCCAATCCTTTGCGGTGGCTGGAAGGTTTTCTTGGGGGATAATACACAGTTTTCGGTTGCTGTGGCTGCATGGTTCTTGGGGGGGGGGAAATGCTGCAAAATTCAGCTGCAGCTGCTGAAAACTGATGTGTTCGTCCACTTTGTGCGTGGTGTGGGATGGGCTTCGGCGCGTGAAGCTTGTGTGCCAGGCTGCACAAGCCTCGACCGCCGCAAGCACCGCGGTGGGACGAGCTTTCTGCTAATTTATGGTTGCTCTTCATGGTGCACATAAGCAGTTTCTAATGGTCTCTGCTAGCATTTGACAGCTGCCCAACTCCAAAAGGATTCGTAGCCATTAGCAGCAGAAAGCAAGCCGTACACGTTAGTCTTCGTTGCAGTCTGTAGGTATGCAGTTTGCTCGTACTTGTGCGGCCGTGCTGTGGAACAACACGGAGACAGTGACCAGGCCGGGCGTGTGGTTGCCTGGTGATGCTCTCGGGAGAGGTACGCCTGCCCCGCGGGGCTGCCCTCCAGCCCGAAGCCGGGTTCTGACCTCACTCTTCTCCTCGTTTTCAGTGGAAAGCACTTGCTAAAAGCACCTGCACCTCAGCATCTCTGCAGCAGATGCGCAGGTCTCTCGGTGTCAGTGTGCAACACCGTGACCGTAAGGAGCTGCTCGCTTGGCAGGACAGAGGAGGGTATTAAAGACCTCTCTTGACAGAGTTTCCCCCAGCTGCATCCATAAGCTCTTCCGACTCTGTGAGAAAGGAGCGTTGCCGCCAGGCAAGTTGTGCTTGTGGCAGGGGCAGGAAAAAGCCCGCTGCTGAAGGAGCGCCGCAGCCGCGCAGGCTTTCCCCGCGCTTGTTGCCTGCTCGCTGCCTTGCCCGCCTCCCGCCGGTGCCGCGCGAGGGGCAGCTCCGCGGTGGCAGGATCCTGCTGGGGCGCGTGCGGGGCCGGGGGGCCTTGGTGCCCGCAGCCCGCCGCCGAGCGGGGCAGGCGCGCCGGAGCTGCCTTTGCCCACGAACCCCGGGAGTGGGGCCGGCGCCTGCCAGCGCTCCCAGGGGCTGCAAGTGTCGGGTGTTTCTCACGCCCCATGTGTTTTATTGTAATTTTTTTCAACAGGAGCCAGTACAGAAAGCCCTAGTGAAGCAAGCTACTGTGCGCATACGGTTTTTTTGTTCACAAACTATTAGGCTGTGCAGAGGGATGTGGCTGCAGTCTGTGTGCTGGATTGCGGCTGTCTGGCGAAACGTGTAAATGGGTATGAAGCCTGGCCAGGACGTCCTTTTTCCTGCAGTGGGAGTTTGGCTAATCGTCTTGCATCGCAGGTGGACCCTGGGACTAAACAAAATGTTGGTGTTAACTGGAACATTTTCATCCATGCAAAATGGGTACAACAGGGAATATATTTGATACTGGCTTTGCACTTCCCACCAGTGTAAATCAGAAGTGAACTTGGGTGGGTGGACCTAGGTGTTTGCTCCTCCCGCCAGCATCACTTCTGTGCCACGTCCTCCCACTGGCTCATGACGGAGGGACTTCAGCATACCTCAGCTTCGCCTGCTGCCCTTCCCTGCGGGAGGGAAAGGCCGCAGAGTTTGAGGCTGTTCATATCTGCCTCTGTTGTGCTTCGCACTTCTCCTCCTCCCTATCATTGCCTTCATCTTCCAGATGCTTCCTGAAAACCGCTGTGCTTTCTGCAGGTCTCTCCCTCCCAGCAGCACCAGTCTCTGGGGACAGGTCCTCCTCCCTCGCGCTGCGGTGCTCATGTCCCTGCAGGCCTATGAAAGCCTGTTCTGTTCAGCTCCCTTCCAACAGCCAAATGAACCTTAAATAGATGGAGTCGCTCACTGCCGGGCTCGATTCCCACAGCACTCTGCAGCAGTCTCAGAAGCTCACCTTCATGCCCAGCGTGCCTCGGTCCCACCGCTATCTGCTCTGCACTAACTGACACTAGCTGCCTTTTTCCACCGCGCAGGCGTAGCCTCTGTGAGCATGGAGCCCCCTGCGCGTGTCGGAATCAAACTGGGCAGAAGCTACAGCTCGTTGTTGTGGAGCACCAGGACTAGCCTGAAAAATGCAGCGCTGCCTTTGGCGACGCCACGGTTAACTGGCCGTGAATCTTTTGGGGTTTCTCCTGTGGTCGATATTCACCTGGATTTTGTCAATTTTATCTAATGCTAGCTTTTGCCAGAGATATTTTCAGCCACTGCCCCAGTGAATTGGCTGCCTGTCTTGTGTGAAATATTATTCTCTTGCAAAACTGGAAGGAAAGCATTCTAGAAGAGGATGGAAATGCTTTTTTTTNGAAGTATAAAAAAAATACTGATCTACTTGTATACCCATGTATACAATCCCAGCTATCGGGTGAAGCTGTTGAAATGCCACGAGTCTGTGCAGCAGTGAACTGATGAGGAGAGCAAAGGATTCAGCTCCTCNCACCAGGACTAGCCTGAAAAATGCAGCGCTGCCTTTGGCGACGCCACGGTTAACTGGCCGTGAATCTTTTGGGGTTTCTCCTGTGGTCGATATTCACCTGGATTTTGTCAATTTTATCTAATGCTAGCTTTTGCCAGAGATATTTTCAGCCACTGCCCCAGTGAATTGGCTGCCTGTCTTGTGTGAAATATTATTCTCTTGCAAAACTGGAAGGAAAGCATTCTAGAAGAGGATGGAAATGCTTTTTTTTCATTTTTTATTTTTTAGCAAAACCTGCCTTTAACATCTCAGTAAATGTGCAGAAAAAGATTTTTAAACAATTTTATGAAATAAATATTCAACAGTTTGGGGAGCAAAGAAAGATTTTATATATATATAAGTAACATATATA
>VXAL01013561.1:69724-148676 GCA_013399475.1 Chauna torquata | reverse complement strand
TGAACTGATGAGGAGAGCAAAGGATTCAGCTCCTCAGCACAGACCGGTCAGGTTCTGTTCGCTCGTGTCTCGTCATAGGAAATCTGGGAGAAAGCTTCCACGTTCGTTCCCAGCCTGCGCCCCAGCGAGGAGCTGCGCAGCCTCTCCCGGCCGTGTCGCCCGCAGCCCGGGCGGCACAGGAGGCAGCGTGGGGCAGGACGTCCCCAGCAGCCCCTGGATAAGTCTTGTTAAGCATGGTCTGTTCTGGCTTTGTTGATTTGATGACAATCAGGTGACAATCTGACGATCTATCAGACCCCAACTTTCTCTGCAGACAGAAGTTTGATTTTTCAGTGAAATCGAAATCTGAATTACTGCTGCCCAAACAACTGGCAGTTGCACTGGGATGGCTGCTGTGTCCCTGCCTTTCAGGGATGGGGTCACTGCTCCTCCCAAGGGAAGGAGGAACTTGGGCTGAGAGATGCTGAGGCTGCAGTGCATGGCCAGAGGTGTCACCCGTGCAACAGGTAGCAGGACGGGAAACAGGGATGCTGAACTGGAACTCTCTTCAGATGCTGTAGGGTGTTGCTTTTTTCCTGAAGAAACAGTGAAGTTTTCTGTGAACAATGGATACCTTTTGCAATAATAATAATAATAATGAGTTTGTTTTAGAGGTCACCTGAAGAAGTGGATGGGTCAGCGCAACAACCGGGCTGCCAGCCCGGTGGCAGGGTCCTGGCCTCCACAGGGTGCTGCCACTGAGCCCCGACGGCCTGTTTTCCTGCTTGTTGGTTCTTTAATTGCTGTTTATTATAGCATTAGCTTTTCAAGGGTGTGTCATTAAACAGCTTGGTTTAAAGACCATTGCTAGCAAAATGAGTGGGGTGATAAGTACAAAGGCATTTGTCCTTTGTCAAAAAGGAATGAAGGGTAATGTTGCTGCTCTGTGGGCTTTGTGGCGTGTTCCCCGAGGGAAGGCGGCTTTTAAGCCTTTTTTTGAGCAAAGCACATTTACTTGCGTTCGTTCGTAAAAAGACATTTCATCAGGAAGAAGAGTGTTGTACCTAGAATGATTCATAAACCAGATGGCATTGTACTGTGTATGGAGAGTTAATCTCCTAATCTGTTTGTCTTTTACCTGTGATTGCGTATGAAAGACAACTGTTATTTTCAGGAAAAAATGTTAAACGTTTCTACTTGACTAATATATTATTGGAGTGCATGTATAAGACTTGGATTCGTTGAACAAGAAATTCCCATAACTGCCTCTGACACCTCTTTTTAAAAAGTTGTCAATGGAGATAACTGGAAGGCTGCAGCTGCTCATTTCTCCAAGAGAAGGTTATTGTTAGGGAAGATCAGGCTGGAAAAGTGCTAGTTTTTCAAGGAGTGAAAAATGTTGCAGCTGAGTAATTGCATCTGCCTTGATTTGAACATAGCAATGCGCATGCTTTACCAGCATGGGTGTAAGCCTTCACCTGTAAAGGCCGCCCCTCCCAGGGGCCGTCGTCGCCCTGTCTTCCCCTGACAGCGTCATCCCATGGACTCGGAGATCTGCCCGAGCACGGAGCAGGTCGCAGCTGGGCTGGGGGCTATGCGTCCTTCCGCGTGTCCAGCCTGCTTGTATCGCCTTTGCTTTGCTGCACTCGGGCAGTGATAAAACCCAAACACGTGGGTGCAGTCTGTCTTCATCTTCTCCAGCCTTTTCCTGCTGACTGGGCCATCACGCAGCACACAGACAGGTCTGTCTTTGGTTGGTTGCTTCTTGTTTGGGTTGTTTTCGGGAGCTGGTTGGGGAGTGTAGTAGGAATTAGTTGAATACAGTTTCTTTTCTTGCCAGGAAGCTGGATTTTTCTCGTTTGTTGCTTGCCCTCTACCAAGCAAGCTCCAACCAGCCCTGACGGGAAGTCCATAGCTGGCAGATCAGCCGTGCAGACGCCATGCCACCCACAGACCATCGATGGCTTTCCTCGCCCAGTCCCTCAGGTGGAGGCACTGGTACCGTGCAGGGCCACCCCACCACGGTGTGTGCTGTGCAGGGAAGCGCGCTCATCCTGCCGGAGCAGGGTGGGCTAGTCATGAGCCAGGGTCCTCCTCCTTTGGCTTTCCCTTGCCCTGGACCCCTTTCCCTCATGTCCCTTTTGGGTTAATACTGTGTGGTGCTTCTCTTTTAAACTACTCTGAACTTCAGCTGGGTGCGTGTTGCCAGAAATCCCTTCTTCAGTGTAGTTCGCTTACAGCTTTTATCTGATCTTCTGTTTCGTTCATGTAGTCTGTCTGCTTGTGTTTACTGACATCAGCAACAGTTTTTCACTCCTGACAGGGACGTAAGGAGTAACCTGGGAAGGAGCCAGATGGATTTTATTGTGGCCTGGACATCTTCAACAATATTGTCTGGTCTCTGGTGATTTCACAATCCTCACGATTTTGTTAGTGATTGAGCGGAGAGAAGACAGCTTAACTTTGAGACATGGGCTGAGCTAGTTCTTCAGGCATGTAGACAGCAGTCTTGGTTTTATGGATAAACTGAACAAGTTGGGTAGGCAAAAAAAATAAGTGCCTGATGCACAGTGTTAGCTTTTGAGACCACGTCTGCGTCACCAGTCTTTGGGTAGTTCTGGAACGGTCTTTGCCATGCATTTGTTAATGGCTTTTGTGCTCGAAGTCAGAAGGCACACAGCTGGGAGGTGTCATAAAGTCAGAGGAAGAGTGGGTTTTCATAAGGAAGAGCAAAACAGCCGTGACTCTTGAGATGAGATTCAAAGCACAGCTTCTGCAAGAAGGGAAGTGAGTTTTTGTGCTGTATCACACGAAGCATTTCCAGCAGAGATCAGAAAGCGTTCGTGCTCCAACCCACAACTCTAGTAAGACCTCGTTAAGATTACTCTGTACAACGGTGTCATCACACTAAGAATAATTCAAACGGCAGTGGGTAAATAGAAAAATACTAGGATTATCAGGGGACTGTGAAGGCTCAAAACAGGAAAATAACACCTTGGTCTTGTTCGGTTCAGCTTAGCGAACTAAGTGCTGTTTTTAAATTTACAGGGGTAAACACTAAACTCGTGGACAGGGTTGGAACAGGAACTAGTGCGTGTAAGTTGGCCATGAATAAATACAGGCTAGAAACCAGGAGATTTCTAGCCAGCAGATGAGCAGCGTTCTGGAAGAGCATCCCAGAAAGAGTTGTGGGAAAAAACAGACCAAGTTTTAAGAAGAAGCATAATCAATTTTTGTAGGGGATGAAAGAACGTGATTTCTGGGATACCGGAGGATTGGCTTAGAAAACCAGAGAGGTCCCGGCTCGGTTCCTGTGCTGCATGGGAGTGCTCTGCGGGACTGGCTCCCTCGTTCTGTAGCACTTGTGCTTGGATAGGTACCTGCAGAGCAGAGCCCCGCTGTTAAGAGCCTGCGCAGACATGCCTGGAAGAGTCCCTGCCTTGAAAAGCCGATGGTCTCAACGACTGTATGGGTTTTCTTTTGTGTTCTGTCTGAGCTGTATGACATTCCTGGGACAGAAGGAGAGCAAGCTGGGATCTTAATGCTTGGATGGGAATGTTTCCCATCCAAGTACCGTAAGACAGCAAAGATGAGTGCAGCTTAGTGACCCCCCTCACTGTGTAGATTGATCATTTCATATGCTGCTTTTGTTTAATCTCTAAGAAAAAAAACATTCCTTTTGTATGCACTTCAGGGTCCAATGTGCTCACCCACGTGTTGAATAACAGCGTGCAAATCGTTATCTGATTGTCATCTAGCCATTAAACTTCCAGTGACCTGCTCACTCATATTGCTGTGTGCGCTGCGTTCTCCTGACGTATCTCTGAGCATGTTGTATTGTTTTGGGAATAAATATGAGGGTAAACATTAGAAATTGAAAACAACCGCCGAGGATGGAGGTGAAGCGTAAACTTTGTAACTGGTGTTGGAGATAGGATCTTTGGTCTGGCTGCCATCTCTAGAAAGCGGTGCTTGTGTTTCAGTAGTGCCAAAATGAAACACACTTGACCTTTGCCATCTCTTGATGCCAGTTTAAACAGCACTGTGTGCAAAATCCAGCTATTTTTGGTTTCTGCCCCCACAGAGAGAGCACTGCAGGTGAGCATCGCAGGCTGTAAAACCATGCGTGCCTCTGCCAGCTCTTTCCACAGCACAGTCTTCTCCAGTAGTGTCCCAGTGTCTCTTGAACACGAATGTCTGGCTTTTTCTTCAGGATTAAGACATGAGTCACAGCAACAGAGTTTACTATGAAGTCTGTGCCATGTTCCCAATTAGTGTATTTAGAAGGTATATAAGACAAGCTTTTGCAGTGGGCTAGACTGAAGATTTATTTTACCTGCTGTCCCAGCTCCAACATAACCAATGGCTCCTCAGCAGCTGCATCCAGATTGTGGTGTTTATAAGGTACTGACAGGACCTGTCTTCAATGAATTAGTCTAATCCACTGTTTAAAAGAGTTTAGACTTTTTGGTCTCCACAGCCCAGTGAAGCTAAATAATAGCATAATCAGTGTTGCCAATCTGTAAAATGCTGAGTAGCAGGGATCGCGGATGGCTTTGGATGTCACACAGGGCATGTCAGCTATAGGACCAGCAGCTGAAAGCAATGAGCAGAGCACAAAGTTTGTGGCTCCTCATCCCAGCTCTGCCACCAACCAGCTGGGTAAAACTGGGAGAACCTCTTGCACAAACATTTTATTCACTAGGAAAATACAAGTTGATCTTTCTGTCTGTCCAGGACCCAACACAGTGACGTCCAGGTCTTGGGTGAAGTCTCTTGACTCTTTACTGAGAAATGTGTCTGTTGACCGTATGGCTTTTCTGCCCACGCTGGAGCATTGCAGCCTGTCCTGGACATTGGCAGGTGTACCCCTTAAAACTGAAAACCTTAAGCCAGCAGACGTGGCTAGCTGTGAGGGAAACAAGGGCTGCTAGTAACGTCTGGGAGTTGAAAGAAAAGACAGAGGTCTGTATCACTAATGATTTACATTCTCCTGCGGCAGGTGAGGGTGGACACGTCGTGGTGCAAAACTGTAAATTGCACAGTAAGCAGGAAATGACCAGAAACAGTGGTGTGATTTGTGAGCAGTTTTACATTACTAGTGTTTTTTAAGAGCTGCTGTTTTTTTGCTGTGGGTGGCAAGACCTTAACAAAGAGTTTGGGGTTCCCCTCCATGGTCTGATATGTTCTTTGTATGTCAGCTTGTGCATTGCCTCATTAGACAGCCTGACAAACATTGAAATACTGCTTAAGGACAAATTTTGATGTTAGGCAGGGTTTTTTGTTTGTTTGTTTTTTAAACAGATCTGTTTTAAGAGAAGTTTCAGCCAGACATGCTCACCAAAGTCCCTGAAATGGGAATGGCTAAAAACTTCATGGATCCATTGAAAGTGTTTCCAGTCCCAGTTTAAATGAACTCATTATGTTCCAGCTTGGCAGCAATAAGAGGAATGATGGGGAAGAGTGAAAATAACAGAGTTAAAAGAGATTTCAGAAACACCTTTAGGAAACGTTCCCAAACAACCACAAACCCTCCCCAGGGATCCTATCCACATATTAGAGAGCTCTAACTGCATATATCAAACAGTTCAAAAAGGAAAACTTGGCCACTGTAGCTCTTGGATGGAAAGAGAGCAGGCTGCAGTGGAGTGCCAGAAAGTCTCATCCAGCACAGCACAGGAAAAGCCACTGCTGTGCTGGGCTGACCCAGTCATGAGTCAGGAAGCCTTTCAGGAAACTAATAGGAAAATACATTAGGTGGGGATAGTAATACTTTCCCTAAGCATCTTGTAGGAATATTCTGCTCTTCAGATTAACACTCTCCCTCAGGCTCTTACAAGAGTATTCTGCTTTACTGATCAGTTCAGCCTTGCTATGGGAAAACAATGTTTTCATAGCCTGTGACACAATGTGGTAATGTATTTTGGAAGGAATGTTGGCTGCCGTGCCAGATCCATGCTAGCACAAGCTGGCATTGCTCCATCGCAGCTAACCAGAGAAACCTGCACAGTGGGTCAGGAGAAAAATCTGGCACGTTAAGGGAAAAGAGAATATGTGCTACCTTGTAAGGTGGGGGGGGATTGCCTTGTGGCAGCTCAGGTGGCAAGGGCAGAGATGGTCACTTTGAAGGTCAGGCCTAGGCTTCGTGCCGTGCTTGACAGTGTTGGTTCGTGTCTCTGTAGCGGTTTAGGATCTCACTAAAGCAGCCATTGCTGTCTCAACAGACAGAACACCGCCAGCTGCTTCACTGTAACCGTAGAGTGCTCTTAAAGGGAGAGCTCTCCTCCAGAGAGTTTGTGAGAAGGCTTGAGTTAAAGAAATCCTGCGAGTAAGTAGTTTTGAAACACTTGCTTGACATTTGTGATAGTGCTGCAGCTCTCATTCCCTTCAGCGTGTGCAAGAACGCCAGCTAGGATTTATGCCTTGTACCAGGATACATTCTTGCTCCTGTTCGATTAAAAATGCAGCAAGGACTTCAGTCAAGTCAAAGCATGTAAATTGAGGTGACTTTCAGTAGTTGGTGGGAGCCAAATCTTGCTCTCAGTCTGAATGCCAGCTTATGTCATTGACCACAAGCCAAGGCGTTGGTCCCAAATTTCCATCAAGGTGATTGAGAAGCAAGATGGGGATGTATCTTCCCTCCTTTACCTTTGTGATTTGGATTCCTTGCTCCAGGTTGTCTCAAGGGGGCACAGAGCCCTGAAGTTCTGACATTCCCAGCTTGCACGATCACCCTGGAGCCCAGCCTTGTTTTGCCATGTGTGACAGCATCCCTATTGCTCTGGCTGCAACTGGTCCTAAGGGAGAGAGTGCCGTTCCCAGCTACTCATTCCCCTATTTGTGCCCTCCAGCAGACAGCTATCTAGCATAAATTACCTTTTTGCTAGATTTTTTCAAAAGCAGATCAGCTGGCGAGGAAGTGCTCTCTGGTGTCAGTTATGCTGGTGGTTACCTCTTTCAGGGGGTCAGTACCTGGGAACGGTACCTGGTCGTCAGTGGCTGCAGCAAGGTGTATGTTTGGGACTTGAGGCGTCTTGCATCCTCCTCGTTCGCAGTGAGCTGTTTTTGCAAGTTGGCATGCTGTGGAAGCCCCAGACCTCTCCTTCTGGTCCAGCCCGTCCGCGGGCCCCACACCTGGCGAGGGTTCCTCAGGTACCGGGCACATCCCGGCGGCCGCTGTGCAGCGTGGTCCAGGGGGAACGCGGTGCCTGTGGTGGTGGCGGGTGGCCAGGGCCAGCCGCTGCGAGCCCGCTCCCAGCTCTGAGCTACCGCAGCGCAGACGTTTGAGGTTTGCACGGAGCCTGCTCCAAACCCCGCAGCAGCCAGTGGAAAAACTTCCCTGGGTATTGGTGAGCTCTGGCCAAGCCAGACTACAGGAGGGCAGTTCAAAGCTGCAGGCATTCAAGGCCTGGGTAGCTTTTGGAGAGGGGAGGGACACATTAAACATTTACTTTTCCACAGAAGTACTGTGGCTTGAGTCCCATGAAATTAGGTTCTGAGGGTTTTTGCTGGGGCTTGGAAGGAGTGGGGTGGTTCCTGGTGTGATGCCGAGCCCGGTGGAGACATGGGAAGATGTTACGGTCTGTGCCTCTGAAGCACAAACCTGGTGCCGAGCCCGCCTGCGTTGCTGCCAGGGCAGGCCCCCTCGCAGCCTGTCCGCCTGTTCAGGTTTGCAGGGATGCTCTCGACACTGCGCTCTAGCCTCGAGACTTTCAGCCGTGTGTTTTTGTCTGGTTTTGGCATCATCGCGTGATAGTAGCATGTCAGGTTGGCAGGGGACGAGAGAAAGGCTGCAGCCCTTGGTGCCCGGCCAGCTTGCTCCCTGGAGTAATGTTCTGCGTGTGCAGGAACCTTGAAACCTGCGATGCCCTTGGCGAGCGAGGAGGGAAGTGAAGATCATGGAAGTCAGTGCAAGCAAGGGGAGGGTGAGAAAATGCCGCTTGGAGGCAAAATGTTGTATTTATGATTAAATTGTGAGAGATGTTATTGTTGGAGAAGTGAAGGAACACGAATTTGCAGAACGGGCTTGCCCCTGCGTTCTGTGAGTCAGCATTTGTGGGCTCCTTGTATTAGTTCAGCAGCTTAAAAGGATGATATTTGTTTAGTCTTCTTTCTGATGACTAATAATTAGCAAATGTTAATTGGAAATTGCAGTCTAAGAAAGGAGTATTTATTTAAACGTGGTGGTAAGAACAAGGGAGCAGGAAACAAGTATTCAGATTGTATTTCCAAGTCTGCCTATTCCCTGCTGTTACGATATCTGGCGAGTTACTTAACCTCTCTGTATCTTACTTTACTGTTCAGTAAAGTGAGAATAATAATGCCTGTTCTGTGAGGGTGCCGTGGGGATTAGCGAATCCTTTGCAATACTTTTGGGAAGTCTCAGTGGAAAGAAGTCTTAAAAAAGGTAGAAATTTGTGATCCAAATACTTGCTGCCTTCTTAGCTAATTCTGAATTCATGTGCTGCCTGTAATTACTGTGTTCCCTCCTCCACGACATAGCAATGATTTTGCAGTCATTTTTGCAAAATAATTTTGAGGTGCAGTGATCTCAGCCAACGTTGCAGTTCCTGGGTTTCTACTTTATTCTCCAGGATCCCCCCGTTGTCCAGGCAGTGACCAAGCTGGAGCCCTAGCTGACCCGGAGCTAGCCGTGGGACCCAGGCTGCCTCCAACGAGCGCGTCCGTGACTTCACCTGTCTCCCACCCAGCCAGAAGCCAACAAAATGCCCTCCTGGGATAGTGAGTGAGGGACAAAAGGCTGTGCCCAGAACCAGTGGGGCCTCTCCATTTCATCCATGGCAGGTCCCCAGTGCCCTTGGAAGTCTTGCCCATGCACCTGCGTGGTCTGGAGGTCCAAGTGAGTGCTGCGAAGCTGGGGAGGAACTAACGCAGATACTCCAACAGCCGTGTGGTCTTGTAGGTCAGCTGCAAGCTTGTTTGCGGGACCAGGAGCCTCATGCTAGACGCTCTGAGTAACACTGAGCGGAGAACCTGCAAGCTGAACCCTGCTCTTTAAGCAGTCCTAACAGCAAGTGCTCCTCTCCAGCCTTTTTTGTCAATCCAGTAGGTCTCCTTGTTTTGATGTTCGTCTAGATCGTCAGCACGGATGTGTGTTTCACTCTGGTCACTACGGTTATATGGTGTTTTTCTCCTTCTTGTGTTAATTGTGTGATGTTTCTTCCCATGCTTAGATTCTTCTTCCAGATGTTCAGTGGAGGCTGTCACACATACAGCGCTCAATGCTCATGATCAGGGCAAAGAATGTAGTGGTCCTTTAGTCCCCCTTCTCTTGTCTAGGAGTCAGGGTTGGCTAATATCATTACCAGGGGACATGCTAAGTATGTTGAGAGCTGGGGATGAAGGCAGGGCTCAAGTCTTGCACCTTTGGCACTGTACAGTTTCCTACAGTAAGGGTGGAGTTGTTGAAGCTTGAGAGGAAGGCATTTGTACTGCCAAACATGTTTCTGATCTGTCGTTGTCTTTGCTTTAAATAGCAGCATATATAGCCCTTCTGGGTGCTCTTAATGGCTGGTCTTTGCTCTCAGCATAGTCGTGGACGTGTGCGGTAGAACATCGCTGTGTATAGTCCCAGCCAGGAATGCCAGGAGCTTGCAGCCCGAGGTTACCGGTGAGGGCAAACGGGACTTCGGTGGCGTGACCTGGAGGGTGCCTGGGACAGAGAGAAATGGGGGTGAGCGATCTGGAAAGGGGCAGAGAGGTGCACGGCTTCCTCCAGCGGTGGCACCTGGAGAAAGGAAACGCATAGGTTTCTGAGCAAGGCATCTCCATGCCTCGTGCAGAAATGGACGGGACCAGGCAGCGGGGCGCTGGCGGGCCCTTCTCCCAGGGGCCTGTCCTCTGTTGTTTGATACTGAAATGCAGATATACCAAGCAGGTACTGTATTTCGCCATATTTATCTTGTTCCACAAAGTAATCAGGAGGATTTTCTTGGGTGAAGAGCTGTAGCTTTTAGTCTTATTAATATTCAGCTGCTCTTTGGTGATATTTTGTTTCATTGTGACCTGCCTCAGAAAATATTGCTGGTGGTTCTAGCAGGGTCTGTAGCAGAAATACCGTAAATCTCTAGTATTAGGTGACTGACAACATCCCTGCAATATTTTGCTCTCTAACCACTTTCGCTATGGCTGATTATTAGGTGTTGATTAGACAGACATCTAATTTACGGTTATGTCACCCTGAAGAACAAAGGTCATGCCCCTAATAAATCTCTCCTCTTAAAATGTTTATGGTTTCAGCAACATGACCAGGAGGGAAACAAATCAAAGGGATTGCCAGTGGTACTACGTGGGGCAATTCCGTGGGGCTGTGTTAGTTTCAACAGCCGAGTTACATTTCCATTGCTGTCCTTGTTTGCATCCAGGTAACGGTGCTGCTGCTTTGGTGATGGCTTTCCTGATTTTGTGGTGTTTGCTTTTTTCCCCAAAAGCTGTTACTCGAGGAATTTAGAGGTGAGGTGTGAGAGCCTCCACGTTCATTGAAAAATTGTCTTACACCCTGGTGGTGGAGAAAAGCTTTCCTGCACATTTTGATCCCAGTTCGTTTCAATAATTATTTCTTTAACAGAGCCCTTTCTAAGTAGTTTTGCATTCATCTTGGATTACAGCAGCATGGATCCAATTCACAGTCTCCTTGCTGAGGTTTCCATATTGTGTTTGTCATAAAGTGTCTCTCTTTGAAGTAATGTGGTTGCTGGCAGCCGGAGATTCAGAGATGCCAATTTTAATCAAAGCCTTTCATTGCAAATGCAATTTTTAGTTTATTTGGGATGACAAGAGTTTCTCACCATGTGAACTTTCCAAATGTGGCCCTGAGCAAAGTCATTGTAGCTGCTGTTGAAAGCAGCCAAAAAATGCAAACGTTAGGCTTCGCCCTGTACGCAGATGCGGCGCCTCGTGCCCGATGGTGCGCGCGACCAGGAGGAAGGAGCCGGAGCGGCTCCTGCCCAGCTCCACGTGCACCCTGCCTGTCCCGGGGCGGCCGTGCCGGGGGCCAGCTCCTCCCCGAGCCTCGCGGTGGCGGTGCCGCTGCCTCCGGCCGGCCCTGGTTTGCACCCGCTGCTCTGTGCGCGCTGGTGGTGCACGCTGAGCCTCTGGAAAAGGTCTTTGGATTTGCGGGGGGCCGCTTCTCCGGTTGTTTAGACCCTTTCTGGACTGAGCTAATGCTGATTTTAGGGCGGCACACCTGGCTGTCTTGTCTTAAGGGTCAGGAAATTCCATGTTGCTTTTTTCCATTTAAAGAAAAAAGACAAACTGAAGTGTTTACAGTTAAATTTTTAGTTAAAGTGTCAATTTTACTTTTCTAGTGAACTTAGATTTGTTTTTTGCATTGCAAAGGATGTTTTAACAAAATACTCTCGATATCTTTACTTGGCGGGTCTTTTTTTTTTTCTTTTTTTTTTTTAATAATCTAATGAGAAGACCTCATACACAATGGCTGAGGGAAAGCATGCGTACTCCAGAAACATCACATGAAGAACAGCTGTATTTTATATATAACTGCACATAAATAGCTCTAGACGTGGCTGCGAGTGGCGCGTTTCCTGGCTCAGCTTCCACGGTGCTGGTGGCGGCTGCGATTCCTGTGGCTCCTCGCGCTGGCGGTGCTGCCCGGGCCTCGTGGTCCCAGCGGTTCCCGACGCGTGCCGTGCCACGGGGCCTTCCACGGCGGCGCCTTCCTTCTGCAGCCGCCCTGAGCCCGGGGACGGGGCGAGCGGCACGGGCAGCTCGAGCGAGGGCAGCGCAGGCTGCGCTGCTGCGGGAAAACCACCGGGGAGGAGGAGGAGGAGGCAGCGGGGATGCTCCAGTGATTGGGGGAGCTTGAGGGGGAATCAGCATCCCAGAGCTGGGAGAAAGAGGGAAGTGGCAGAAGACAGGAAGGGAAAAGACATTTTTATTTTCTTTCTGCCTTGGTTGCAGGAAGGGTAAGGCCTGTGATGCACAGAGGGCAGCAGGGTTATGGTGTACAACAAAAGCCCCCAAGAGTCCCCCCCGAGCCTTGTCCAAGCACTCAGATAACACAGAGCCGCTGCCAGGTGTAGTGAGCTGTCTGCAGAAATGCAGGAGAAAACTGTGCTTGTAGTTCATGCAGAGCAATGCAATTAGTATGTTAGACTCCTTCCTAGCAACCGTTTTCAACCCTATTAGCCTGTAATACTTTTTGTCTTGTGACTGATGTGGAATGGTAACTGGGGGAAGGAAATCAGCTGCATTTTGAATGTCTCTTGCATCCAGGTTTTGTGCCTTCAGCTGTAAGGGAAAGCGATGTCTCACTTTTGACCTAGGAGGGACCTGGCAGAATTCGAAATGACTCAGAGCTTGCAGAAAGAGGCATTAGAAGATGCTAATGCATGCATTAATTTCAACCAGGACTGATTTGTGCACTGGCACCTCAATCTGCTTACAGAAAGAGCTGCCTCACTGCTCACAATTCACTGCCTCTTCCTCGTATTTGCATCTGCTCTGCTCCCCTGTGAGCTGAATGGCTGATTGGACATATAATGTTAACCCACTGGCTTTTTAAGTCTTCAAAAATACTCGCTTGTTTCTGAGACACCGCAGGATACTCTGCCAAGCAGCGTAGCGTCGTATCCTCATTTCCTCTTAAATGTCCCTATGTCTCACCCACCTGTGCAGCAGCGAGCTGTCATGCTACCCCGCTGTGTTTTAGGAAATCTGGGTTCAGAGCCTATCGCCAGAGATGTCAATAGCAGCATTATGTATAAAACATCATAGGTATTTTTTTCCCTCCTTGACCAACAAAATTTGTCTGAGTTGGGACCTATTTGGTTGCTATCTAATTCTCATCTTTGGTAACACAGCTGTGCTTGATGTATTTCACCCTCTGCTTCCTTTGGCGGCAGGGGTGAGAAGGGTGTACAGCTGAGGGAAGAACCTTGGATGTGAATTCAACCGTACGATTAGAAAGCTTACTGCTGTGAAAAGTCATCTGTGCTACTTGTGACTGGGAGGGGCCTGGCAGCGCCGCTCCCGGCACCCAGGCTGCCGCGGCTCTCCGCCACCCCGTGCCACAGAAGCGTGGCCGCGTGGTGCTGCGTTCCTCCCGCGGCAGGGAGAGGGCTCTGGAGGCACTGCGTTTCGCGGGGCCGCAGAACAGCAGTCCTGTCTGCTGCCGCTCCTCCTGATGCGTGGTGCGGCAGCTCCATCATGGTCGGCTCAAGAGTGAACTGAGCTGCGATTGCTGGTGCGTTAGTGTCACAGGATTAAAGTGAGCACCTGTGTGTTCATGCTGTTGCCCAGGATCCCAGATGCATCTTCACTGGGCAGGATGCAGATCAGTGTAACAAACCCGCACTGAGGAGCCAGTGCCAGGTGAGTGGGAAGTGCACACAGCTTGTGCGCATGTTGGTGCGCGTGGTGCTGGGGCTCAGAAGGGCACTGCCGAAGTCCGTTCAGGTCTCACCACCGACCGTGACGGCAGCACGGCTGGCCCGGGAGCGCAGCAGGGTCCATCTCGGCTACCGGCAGGCACCGAGGGCCGCACACCTCGTCCGAACCAGTCCTCCTGGCAGCGCTGCCCCAGGAGGCTGCTCGGCGAGGTGAATCCGCTCAGGCTCCTGAGGAGCTGTCTTGGGTTTTGGTAATACTTGTCCTTAAGCCTCCCTGGCGCGTTGGAGGATCCTGGCTAGAGCGGGATGTCAGCATGCACGGGAGCACCTTGCCTGCCTGTAAGCAGTCCCATTTCCCAAGACAGTTTCAGCCACAGCATTCTTCACTGTTTTGTGCCCATTTCCTAGAGATCTCGGTGACAGCTGAGCGCTCAGCAGCCTTGTGCTGTGGAGCTTGGCAGGGTTTAGTGTCGCATTATGCCCTCTGTCTTTTACAAACACCCAGAGGTCCTGCGGCCGGCAGGGTTTCCAGTGCCTGCACACACGTCTCCGCAAGTCCTCCTCACATAAAGCGCAGCCTGCGGGGCAGGCTCCCTTCTGGTTTGCGCTTTACAAGCCTTGTTCTCCGAAGGGATGCGGTCACTGGTGGCAAGCGCGAGGCACGCAGCAGGAGACGGGGACAGGCTCCCGCGAGGCTGCCCACCCCAGCTTTGACTGGTAACCCAGCAAAAGGCGGTAGCTGCTGTGCTCGTGCTCCTGTGGTTCTGGAACGAGACCTGGAAACGTGCTGTCAGAGGTGGCCTTGGGACGCACAGCATTTCCTACCAGGTGCACCCCTAAAGTGAAGCATTCGCACAGAGTGGGGTGGGAGGGCCGTAGTAAGGCTGCATGCAGATTATTTGCTGCAGAAAAGTGCAATGGTTACCCAAAGGTTACGCCGCCAAGGGGTACGTGGTATTTAGCTGTGTGATTGCCACTGAAATCCAGTGCCCTTCTAGCTAAACCTCCCTGGTGCGTTTTGGAAATGTCTAGCATTTGTTCCCTAAGTGTGATACACAGGCCTATAGGTCAGATCAGGAAATTAGCCTGTGCTGTCACCTCTCCGGTGCGTGTATCATTCAGGGGCTGAGGAAAGCCTCCCTTTCAGATGCTGAATCACCAGAAATGACTCCAAGCCTGGCTTGTTCGCCACAGCTGCTTATGCTGTACTTGCCTTTATCACCTCGTATCCCGAGGCCTGTTTGTGCCCTCCTGCGCTGGACTCAGTCATGTCTCCTCTCAGTGCCTTGGCAAGCCAGCGTGTTGCAGGGCCTCTGGCTCAGCACCCGCAGTGGTACAGCGCCAGGGTCTCGCCCTGGCTCCAGCCTGAAAAAATGGAGAGGGGTGCTTAGTGTCCTTCTTGGCTTTGCTTTAAATATGTTTCATCTCCTTATAGCCATTAAAACTGAAAGCCACATGTTATGCAAGTGGATTTTCTCTGTTTTAGTGCTTTCGGGAGCCCTAATCCACTTCTTATTGCAGCATGTGGCTGCATTATAAAGAAATGGAGTTGCAGTTATAGGATTCAATGCATTTGTGACTTGGAATGCCTGGAGTTTGAGCACTTGCATCTTTACTGTGGATCTGGAAGGTCCCAAACGTAGCTTAGGAAAAGCGCTGTTGTAAATTTCCACAGCAGATCCGAGGAATCAGAGCTGTTCTGCTTATTTTTCATTTTGCAAGACAGAACAGCAGAAGGGAGGGTAGGGTGGTGAGGTGTATGTTTGAGGTAGAAGCAGAAGGTATGAAATGAGGCTTTGATGGGAGAACATCTCTGTGACGCTCTTCAATCTCCAGCTGTAGTTGTAACCCATGAACAATGCAGGCTCCACCCTGGCAAGTGGACCTTTACGTGACCTAGGATTTCGCTGAACAAAACAGAGCAGGGATCGACCTGCTGCAGGTCGGTAATGCTTACCAGTGGCCTTTGCAGGTGAGGAGAACTTCTGGTAGTGTGAAACCAGTCAAACCCCGGCTGGATCAAATTGTCTGCTGGTGTGTGAAGTGCAAGTGAATGGAGGAGTGGTGAAGTTATCTCCATCGGGGTTCATGTGTGCAAATTGCCATTCTTGCTGTCTTGTCCCATCGCTAGCGCTACTGCCTAAAAAGCTCACGTCCCTGCTATGGCAGCCATGGTGCCGTTGTTCATTGCTCTGCTGGAGCCAGGAAGCCCCAGCTTCGGATGACGAAACTCCTTAGACTGAATCAGCCCCAAAAGAGCAAGATGGTCTGTCCTCTGAAATTTTATATGGTGAGACAACTAGTGAGGAGCAAATCAAGGTGCCTGTGAAGCTGATGAGCACTTTCCTTATGTCTTTATCGAGCTACGGTTGTCTTACCAGAGGAATATAGTTTTATGAAACTGGACGACTTTGTGCGGTCTCTTTTGTTTATGCTGGTGAGCCCTGTGCTGAGAAGCAAACTGCTTGGAAGAGATTGGCCCTTCCCTTTTGGCCTTGCGTTTGAGGCTCCGACATGATAGGAGGAATAGTTTGTAGCCCCCTTATGGATTGCTGTGCTGTGCCAGGGTCCCCTTCCTGCCAGCTGGCTTTTGCTTTCTCAGCTGCCTGTCTGCTTGCTTGTACCTCTGGAACCGGGGCCGCTCTTCTTCCTCCTCTGCCAAGCCTAAGCCGCTCCATCGGGCTCTGCCGCCTCTCAGCTGGTGAGCAGGGACTTCCTCCCGCTGGTGGAGCCTCTGTCATCTCCCGGGCAGCAGGAGCAGCCGGCACAGAGGTGGGGAGAGGAGGAGCACAGCTTTCTGACTCTCAGGAGAACGCTGGGCACACCTGCTGAAGGGCTAGTATCACTGCGTGGTTAATGTGCGTGTTGGACAAAGCACTGGAGGAAAAGCAGAGTGCTTTTGTGGGTGTGCATGGAGAAAGAGAAGTCGGAGAAGGCTTTCTTTAAGCTCGTCTGCCATCATGTGAATGCTTCTAATTTGTTGCTCCATGAATGCAGCCTCTTCCAGAGTAATGAAGTTGTAAGCATATCCTCTGAAATTGATTGAAAGCCTAGTTGGCTGTTGTAAGGCATAATCCCACTTTAAAGACTGTCTCATTTAAAAATGTAATCTTATTTTAAGACTTTTGCTATTACCACAGCAATGCTTCCATTTAGGGGGGAGGGGGGAAGAAAAGAATATAATTGGGTTAAAAAAAAAGCTTAGTATCTTCATAAAACAGATGGTCCTTTCTCTAGCCACATGTGAAATAGAGTCCTGCCCATGTGGGGATTTACATGTAATTACAGCTGCCCTTGTAGTTTCCTCTTTTTTTTTTCTTGCCTTTTCTATTTTCTCTAAAGAAGGAGGAAGCAAATTCTATGTGTAGTCATCCCTCTTGGGAATTAAAGGTCTGTGGGCCTCGCTGTGTACAAAGCTTTCTGGTGGTGTGCATTCATCTCTGAGGATTTCTTGTGCTCTCACTGAAATTCAGCCAGGAAAAGGCACTGAAGAGGAAAACCCCTTCCTGGATATGCACAGCCCTACGTGGCTGAAACTCCTTTATGGGGTAGGAGCCTGGAGCCCAGCTCCCTGTAATTATCACCAAGTTGAACAAAATCCCTTTGGTCAGGCGGTAGCCTGGGCCGTGCCTTGAACAGGCTGGAAGACCACTTGTGGGACTTGTCTACGCGGCAAATGAGAACCGTTTCCCAGCCTTGAGGTGATCTGTTCTCAGTGACGGTCAGGACCTCCCCTGCGGTCTGACCGAGGGGCTGGTGGAGGGCCCAGGCCTGCAGGTCTCTGGTGGGGAACTGGGTGCCTCAGTGCCCCAGGACTGTGGCTCCAAGCGTCCCAACATCTGACCAATGTTGCCACCTTCCTCCAAATTCACCCTTCCTAGATGTTTCCAGGAGGTTATTTGCTTTGCCAGTTTGGAAGCTGAACCTCATACAAACCTAGAAGAGCATGTCACCGTATCCTGTGCATCCTCTGAAGCTTTGATTTAGAAACACCTTTCGTTATTTGCTGTCCGTAAGCCTGGGAGCAGTCCCAGGGTATTAATGTGCTTAAAAGTTAAGCACATGCCTCAGCACATTGCTGAATGGGGTTTAAATGTGTGTTGATGCACATATAGCTGGTTAAGATCTCAGATAATTACACAAGTTTTTGTTCAGAGAACTTTCCAGCTCAACTGACCCATTTAGTGGCACTCGTAAGTGACACAAGTTCATTGCACCATTATGTCTTTCAGGTTCTCCCCTTTCCCTCCTGAGTTTCCTAGTGTTTGAACACAAACAAGTAGCAATAGAAAACCCCAGCCTGAACCAACCATCTCAATGCAGGCACTCAGAACAAGGGGCTTTGCAAGCACAGTTGCTCTTGGCACTCATGCCGAGTTTTCTTTCCCTCTTTCTCTTGCTGACTACAAATCGTGGTTTATGTTGTCCTTTGCTGCTGAGATGGACGAACTTTTGGCAGATGTGAGGCTTGCAGGACAGAGGAGTTGTGGAGCTACTTTTCAAATCCCTAACTCTGATTTCATAATCTTGCTTAGGGTTTCATCATTTGAATTACACGTTTTAGCCAACGGGAAATAACATGGAGGCGCACAACTGTTGACCCAGGGCTTTTCTTCCCAGTCTCCTGAAGTCTATAGTAAGAGACTGATTTATGCCAGCTGAGGTTCTTCCCCGTAACTGTATCTCCTTTGGAAGGAAGTAGGTGCCTGTAGGGAATAATACCAAAAATAAAATATTTCTATGAATAGAACTATGCTGTTGTTATCACCAGTAACAAAAAGCTTTTCCTTGGATGCCTCAAAAATACCTACAAGGGAAAAGGCTAAAACATTTCAAATAATGTATCTCAAATAACAACCATAGCTACCAGGACATAAAGTTTCTTGGTAATGTTTACATGCTGTTTTGGAACAATATTCACAGTGCGTGAGCTGCAAAGGATGTAAAAATTAAAGAAAGGGAGGAATAGTGTTGAGGGAATAACTTATTTGTGAACAAGAAAGGAGTTTTCCTCCGTTTCTTTTTCAAACTTAGAAACAAGCAGCAAAGCATGTTTGGCTTTCCCCAGTTTGCTAGGATTGACTTCTAGGATTGGTTCTTTTCCGTAATATCAATCTTTGGCAAAATACTTCCTTCAGGATTTTTCAGAGGGGTCGTGGCATCTCTATCCTTCGAGCTGTTCACAGCACAGCTGGATGCAGCCCTGGGCAGCCTGTTGTGGGTGGCCCTGCTTGGACACAGCCATGTCCCGAGGAGCCTGCCAGCCTCAGCCACCGTGGGACTTGGGGTCTTACCGGGCTGTGTGTGTCTGTGTTTCCTGCGTGTTCCGGTAGCACCAGGAGACCAGCAGCAATCTTGTAATCCAGTTGTTGCCCAAGTCTTCCACAGTCTTGGTATAGTAATGCCTCCTCAGGACAGTGGCATCAGACTGGCAGCTGGCAGTATCCCCTTTCCATTTCTTCTTTTGTTACAACAGGACAATCATGAGTTTTTCCTGAATTCCACAGGCTTCACCATCGCAGCAGGAATCGTGGCTGGGCATTCAGACCTCTGCTTCCCAGCTGTGCCCCAAACCCTGTGCGCAGCATGGTCAGTAGTGTTGTGGTAAGGGTATCAGCAGCAACCCATCCAAGGTTGGTCGGCCCCTTTTAATTCTGGCCTTTCCTCCTTTCTCAATGCTAATTGAGAAATGCTCAGCATTAGCAATATTTTTTGTTATGATCCAATTATCATCTTTTGCTTGGATTTTTGAGGCCAAATTGACCACAGGTGATGTAATCCTACTTTATTTTAGTCAAAGTTCCTTTATTTCTGTCCAAAGTGTTCAGCGACAGATAGGCACTCTGACAGTTGCAGGCTCCAACTGTTGGTCAAGTTATCAACGCCTCAGAGATCCACTGAAATTGAACCACCCAATTTTTGTGTCCAGTTTTATCTTGATGTACGAGGGAAAGTCGAGGGGTTACTCCGTGTCAGAATAGAAGGTGTCTAAAAGTTTGTGCGTAGAAAAGATACAAAAGAACTAAAGCATCACAGATAACGGCACTGTTTTACCTCTTTTGTATGAAAACTAAGGCTGTATTCTAATTAAACCTTTAAGATCAAGTCTTTACAGTAGGAGACTGCAAGTAGTCCCGATCAGCGTCATCATCTGCAATGAAACTGTAGAAGCACTTGTGATGCACTCATTACCTGCTGATTTGCTACAGTGCAATTAGCAGAATGTTGCTGCATATTTGCAGTGGGTTCTGCCACTGCGAAACTGCGACTCTGTGGCAGTCTTTCCCATTCTGCAACATGGCTTTGCTCTGGGAAAAGCACTAAGTAAATTTGTAGAAGGTATTATTATGAGTGTTGTCTGGGACGCGGTTAGTCGAGAGGAGCGCTGAAGCGATACTCCAGCTCCATGAGGCAGCGCCCAGACCTTTTTAGGAGACTTGCGCAGACGTGCTCTGCGAAGCTGGCATCAGCATCATCATTTGTGAACTAATAAGCGTGAGGCATCCAGATGGCAGAAATAATGTGGGTATTGTAGCAAAGCCTGATGCTAACTCCTGTTGATAATGCTATGTTCCTTGAGCATCGGTAGCAATGTTCTGTTCTAAAATGGTAATAAAGTGCGCATTTGCTTATTAGTAACGAATGTCAAGCCATTCACCATCATGGAAATATCCTATTTCCATGGTTTTGATAAATAGCTGCTGAAGCTCATGAATTTTTAATCGTAGTCCTATATTTAGGGGCTTTCAGTTTCTGAGAGAGATAAAAGGCCCTTCGGAGATGGAGCTCTGGAATCGCCTTGTCTTCTGCAACTGCTGGCACCTATTTAAAGCCCGTGTTGTCTTTCTGATGTATGGATGTTATGGTGACATTGATTGACATGATTTTTATGCTGGAGATTAGGCTCTAAGCCTGTCTGTCACTATGAAGCAAAACATGTACCTGCAGAGGACCCTGCTGTGTGCTTTGCTTCATGTGCATGTGGTGCTTGTTCGCTTTTTCCTGATAATCATAGTATAAAACTAAGCAGGCCGACTCTCCCTTATCGTAAGGCTCCACTGCTTAGGACAAATAAAGATAGATGGATGTAGTATTTTGGGGGCGGGGGGGGGGATAAATGCATGTCTGTGTGTACACATACGTGCGTAGCCTCTGTATGTGGCTTTTTATAGCCACATAAATGAAACTCATGTCAGTTTGTATTTCACTGTCAGCCAGTGAAGCAGCATGCACACATACAGAGTGAGCGTGTGCGTGGAGGTGAATGCACTCATCACAACATTACTGTGTGCTCTCGTGGCAGCTAGCTGGATTTCAGGTGCTCCTCCAGTTGAGTGGGTTCAGCACTGACTGAATTTAGTTAACCAGCGTCCAAACTGCAGAAGTCTTTAGGTACGTTTTCTGTGTAGAAACTAGCTAGAACAAAAACGGATGAGCAAAGTTGAAATCCGTAAGTGAAACTCCAGAGGGAAGGGCAGCGCGCAGCCCGCTGCGCTCCAGCTGCTCTGCACGTCAGTGAGCAGTCCTCAGCCCTCCGTCCTGCCAGCGCTGGTGGCTGCTCAACGCAGAGTTTGTGCACGGCTCCGGACCCTGGCAGCTCGCACTTTCTGGCTGAATCCCCCTGACCAGCGCTGAGCTCCTCTAACAAAGATGCTCTTCTGGACAAAATGAGATAAAGGCTGAAGAATGGCACTTTATAGGTAACTGAAAGGGAGACAACAATCTCTTGAGCTTCTTCCGGTGAAATTCAAGTTGAGACATGGGGAACAACAAAGCATCTCTTCTATGTGGGCTGTGCTGGAGAGCCTGAAACTTCGGCTTCACCGGTGTCAGCCCTCCACATTCAATTTCAAAGCAGCATTGTGACAGACTTTCTGCTGCAGTCAGTTCATAGCAGACTGCTGAAGTCGATTAGAGATCCTCAGCGCTAATTGCTGGAGTGCCATTAGTTTAAACAGAGCCGTGCTGGTTTCCATCAGCAGAGGATCTAGCTTGCTTCATCTAGTTCTGTCTGCAGTCGTCGCTGGTTTTCTGCCGGCTCAGGGTATGGTTTGCGATTGCTGGAGACACCCAAATGCTTTCATGCTGTAACCAGTGACAATGAGCAAGCTACAAACGGCATTCACGTGCTGACCCCTAGGCTGGGCGGCCTGGCCTGGCCACCCCCCAGGCAGGAGAGGCAGGAGGACTGCAGATGCCAGGTCCGCTGGGCTGGGTAGAGGCAGCCAGTGGCCGAAAGCGAAATGTCGTTGCTTGGCCCTGCATCGAGTCTGGTTTCATCTTCTCACCAGGAGCAAAGCAGAAGCAGTGTAAGGCTGCAGTTGGGAGTCTCAGGGGATTTACTTAATGTCTGTAAATGGGAGCCCTGACTGTTTTTAGAAAGTGATTTATCGAGCGTCTTGGGACGGCACGCATATCAGTCTTCACTAAAATGATCAATGGCAAGCGCGTGATTAATGCGTATGATGTGAAGAAAAATGGCCAGATCTCAGCCTGAAGTAGGGAAAGAACTAGTGACAGAGTAATTAGATGACTTAGAAGTCTCCGAATTGAGCCTGGACGTGATGAACCTCATGGTGTGGTAGGTGAAGAATTGGATTAAATAGCTCTCTAGCCATTAGCAGGTAACATCATGGACCTGTTGGATGTGCAGGTAACGTGAAGATTGGAAGGTCCTTGGGTACGTTTGGAGGAGCAGACTGGTATTCCAATGTCTTGATAAACTGGAGAAATGGTCTGAAAAACATGGGATGAAATTCGAAGGGAAGCAGTTAACGTGCTGCACTGTGGCGTAACCAGCCAGGCAGAGCTGACTGCAGCTCTTTCTCCCAGAGGGAGCTGGGGCTGTCACTGAGCGTGGGCTGAGTTCATGCCAGCAACATCATAGTGTCTTGGAAAAGGCAAAATACCATCCTGCGATGCACGAGCAGGAGTGTAGCCTACGAGAGCAGTGAAAACGATCCTCTTTTTAACATAGGTAGAGTTTATAGTGTTCATAGGCAGAGTTCACTCTGTCTTGAGGTGACATCAGTCTGTTTTAGCCCTGTTTTCTACATTGTTCTGATTTGCAAAGGATCTGTGCTTAATTCCTGCAGGTATCTGTTAAAAAAACAAAACAAAACAAACTACCGCAGGAACCTGGGGGAGCTGCATTGCTTTGTCACCTGAAAGTCTCTCCCCACCTGCCTTTTTGTTAGAGGCTAAGACCATGAAATTTTTTGCAACCTGTCCAAACAATTTTTTCTTGGGGGTACGCATGCAAATGGATGTCCGGATGCCACTAAAATGCTTGTTCACATGTTAGTGAATGTGTTTATGGGAATCAGGTCCTCTTCAGATAGGTTTTCGTTGGCTAATTTCAGTGGTGGTTTACTTCAGCAGTATTGCCAATATTGGGCATGGGTTGCAAGATAGATTGCAGCAATCATCTTGTTCATTCGAGTGAATGCTACTTGTTTATATCCCCCAGAATTTCCTTTTAATGTACATTCATTAATCTATCAGAGTAAAGGATTACTCTCATTTCCCTCTTATAGATGCATTAGTTATGTACATCATTTTTGCTTTGCAATCTTAGAATGTAAATTTATAGTCTCAGTTTTATATGCAAAGAGCAAAAAGATGGATGTCTGAAGCATGTAACTCACTCTGATTTGCTAAATATATTTACTTAAAATGAGCCAGCCTAAGCACGTAAGTACCTTGCCGATGATAGTGTTGAGACTGAAAAATGAAACGATAGCTTTGCTTCTGTTTTGACTGAGATGGGGAAGGGAGCAGATAGCTTGTGTATCTGGAATGTAAATTTAAAGGAAGAACCTTAACAAACTTTGGGGTCCTATACTTGGAAAAACAAGTAATCTTTCATCCTGTGCAGATACACTGTGTGTGGCAAGAAAGTCAGCAGCATAGAAGGACGCAGCTCTAAAAGGTTGTTCTGTAAGGTGGTCTCATACGTCAACTTTGCAAATATTTACTCTGTAGAGGAACAGTTCAAAGGCAGCCAGAGTAGACTCAAACCACTGGCACCAAGGTGAATAAATTACCCTACTCTGCACCCATGCAACCTGTGCCTGGAGCAGCGTGTTTAAAGTGGAGGTAGAGAAGCGCAGATGAGAGGCGGGGGGCGGAAGGCAGGTTCTGTCAGCTCCGAGGAGCTGCTACGTGTCTGTACGTGTCGGTAGCTGGTGTGGGGAGCCGGCAGACGGCTGCGCTGCAGCAGCCCAGAGCAGGGGGCTCGTCCTCGTCGGATGGAGCCGCGGGCAGCACCGGGCACCCCCTCACCCCTCCACAAAGCTGCGGCCTTGGCACAGGGGCCTCTGGCACCGAGTGCTGCCGGAGGTGCCTGGCCACCGGGGCATGGCGCAGGTGGCCTGGGGTGGTCACGCTCGGCGCGTTCCCCGGCATGGAGGGGACGGTGGCTCTTTCGTGGAGATGGGGCTGTCGCGCCTCACGCACACGGCTCCTCTGCTCTAAGCCGCCTGCTGTAGAAAGGACAGGCCGTTTGGCCTCATTGTGGAGACTTAATCTCCACATAATGTAAAACGCTGATTACATCAAAGTAAGAAAATAGTTAATGGGATGCCTAATGTAAAATAACAAAGAGATTGTAATAGCTTTAAGCATTTAGAAATTTGAGGGAGCTTAAAGAGTATTAGAGTTGCTGCACAGATGCGCCTGGGCAGTTTAGACGCTGGGATTCATTTGCGGGCTACAAATCCCCGCGGTGACGGCATGCGTACGGCAGAGCCCGTGGCAGCTGCGCCGCTGCAAGTCAGGCTGTCCCCCGGGAGCGGAGGCCAGGTGGGGCGCGGAGCGGGCGGCAGGGCCGTCCTCCCGCCTGCAGCGTGCCGAAAGTGCAGTGACGCCTGGCACTGGGCAGAAGGCATCACGGTTCGGCCACGTCCTCTGCTCGGGCAGCGGGGCAAGGAGCGGTGGCGGAAAGGGTGGCATGGACCGCAGGCAGTTTGGGCTCTGGGTCACACTGATGCATCCCCTTGGTTTCACACCCGTGTGCAACCCCAGATCCTTGGGATAAAGCTGCAGCAGAGGCGGGGAGGCCCCGGGCTGAGGGCGGGCTGCAGGCGCTCCGGATGGGCAAGGACGCGCGTGTCTCTGCCTGGGGACGCAGGGGCGCGTGGGCCGCTCAGCGCTGGGGCTCCGCGCCCGCCGAGAGTGCGCTGCCGCTGTGCCCGGCTGGGATGGAGGGGGTCTTCGGCCTGGAGCGGGGCTCCGCGCGGCCGCCCCCTCGCAGGCTCAGTGCCCGCTTACGCACCCCCTGGCCTGTGGCGCTGGCCCTGCGCCGCCTCTGCCAGCGCGGGGCCGCTCCCCGGCAAAGCCCATCCCTTGCTTGCTGTTAGCGTTGCCGTGCTGTTTACATGGCGGTGGCTTTGGCTTGCCCTCGCTGAAGCTGCCTCCTGGGGAGAGGGGAGAGTAAACAAACGGTAAGAAGGAAAGAAGTATTTCAGAGTTGTCCAAAGTAATTTTCGGCTCCAGGCTATTGCTGACCCTGTCCCCTGTTCAGATGCAAATGAGGAAGGACAAGGCTGAGACTTCAGCACTCTGTGTCCACTAAAAAATGTCTGAACCAGTAGCAAGGAAACAGCTAAGAGAGATTCCATTTCTGTCTGTCTGTCTGTCTTTCCTACTTAAACAGATTTTGGTGAGAGGCACGAGAATAAATAGGCAAAGCTGGAGCCTTCATTTCTGTGAGGTTAAATGTCAAATACCAGGGCTTCTTGTTCAGTGGAAGAGCTTAGAAACTGGAAGTCTGAATGCCTCACAGCATTACGCTGTTGTTCCGAAGCAGCATGGATGACTTGCACCTGTATCTGTGTGGACCCTTCTGTCTCCGCACATATCACACGCATCCAGGGCAGGGCGGCTGGAACTGGCAGACGGCACAGTGAGTGCTGAGGAGAAGGGTGGCTGATTGCCACGTGGCAGTAGTTTGGGTTTGAAGCAGAACAGCTGATGGCAGTTTCACAAATGAGATTTAATGGAAGTGGAAGCAAGAAACTTGTGTGGTTTCCTGCAGTCACAAAGAATACAGAGATGTCAGCCTCTCTCGTTTCCAGTTTGACTGTGCCAACTTGCTGAAAGAAATACCGCAAGTACAGTTACACTGCAGAGAGATCTGAAGTAACACATCTATGTGAAAAAGCACGGTGTACCCTACTTTTTGACTGGACCATCTCCAGACCGAAGCACCCAAATGCCCCCTGACCCACAGCTGGGGTGTTCACGTTTTGTCCCCCAGAGCGGCACGCAGCACCAGCCGGGGGCGTTTGGCACCGATGTGCGCTCGGGTTTACAGGAAGCACGGTGATGCTGCCGGTGGTGCCCTGGGTTCGTGCTGCCAGCACCAGTTCCGCAGGGCAGAGCAGCCAGGATTAACATCCCAGCCTCATCCCAGGGGGCAGGAGCTGCTTCCAGCACTGGCTCCACGCAGCTCCAGCAGCCAGTAAGCACCTGCGATTCCCGCTCTGGGGTCTGCCTGCCACCTTTGCTTTAATGCATGGAGGTTTTGGGGGAGTTTTCAATGGTGAAAGGCCCGTTCTGTGGAGATCAGAGCGATTCCCTGTTGCACTGGCTGTTGTACAAGCGCCGTGAGGAGCTGGGGAGATGAGCTGCCCTGGCCGCGGAGAAGGTGTGCGCGCTCCAGGCGGCACGGTGACTGTGATCAGGCGCACCCTGGTCACGCCTGGAAGCCTCTGTGGGAAGTGCTGTCCTGATGTGCCGGGCAAACAGTAAAGCAGCATGGCAAGCATGTTTTAAACTATAGCACAAAGGAACAAAGTAAGGATCTCTTTCAGCTCTCTTAAATGTTACCCGTAGCATTTCCAATGCTGGAAGAATTTCTCAGTGTGGAAACACTTGGTGCCTCACTGTGGGAAAGGTAATGGAGTCGCAAAGCCATGAGGATGGGGAAGATCCCCATGACAGCGGCGGGTGGCCGCATTCTCTGGAACCCTCTTTGGGCCAGTACACACAGATATTGTCATTTTTAAGACCCCTTCTCCTACGTGGCTAATTCAGTCAGTAACTCAGAGCCTGCAATGCACCGTGCTGAAATGAGAAGTATATCCATCCTAACATTTACTATTTACGTGGAGGTGAATTTCATCTGGTCTAAACCTTCATTTTTCCTGAATCATAGCCTTCACCATTGTCCCATTTTTCTTTTGAGCATACAGTCCAAGTTCCCCTGCAGAGCCTTGTAGGGGAACACGGAAAATTCTGTCAAGAGCGTAGCAGAGCTAGTGGGTAAGGTTTCGGCTGTGCTGTGCGATAAATTGGCTTGAACTGGACGTTTTCTGTCGTGCAACCTGCTGTTAAAGTTCATTGTGCCCACTTCTGCAACAAACTGGAAGCATCAAGTGTTTTGGAATTGCTCATGCCTGTGCAGACCAGTTGTGCACAAACTGGAATCATGTTATTTAAAGCACTGCAAGCCTCTGTGTGCACCCCTTGAAACTTCTTTAAAAATGGTATCTAGAGTTGATCCTTTGTAGAAGTAACTAAACTGCTAGAATTCCTAAAATCGGTTTGGGACTGCACTGAGATTTGTACTTCTTCAGCTAAACCAGTGGAAGGATTGCAGAATTACCTTATACCCAAAGCAACATCGGGGTTGTTATTGGGAAGGACACGTTGTCTTTCCTGCGTCTCAGAATGTAAAATTACAGTTGTTTCTCTTAGGTGAAGAGAGGCATGGGAGGGGCCAGTGCGGATGCAGCGTCCTGCCTGGGGTCGTGGTGCTGCGCGGCAGCGCCTGGGAAACGTCTGTCGGTTGCGGTTGTACGCCTGAGATGTGGAGCAAGGTGGTGATAACTTGCTGCCCCTGTAGTCGAGGTATGGCTGAAGCACACCGGGGGGGAGGGTCGCATCCCTCCTTTAAACTCATGACATCCCTGTATCCTGCGCTTGAGATGACAAAGTCCCTCCCTTTCCTCCCCAAGATAAAAAATAAAAATTCTCCCCTAGATGTGATGAAGCATCTCTTGC
Organism: Chauna torquata; assembly: GCA_013399475.1. Taxonomy (NCBI): domain Eukaryota; kingdom Metazoa; phylum Chordata; class Aves; order Anseriformes; family Anhimidae; genus Chauna; species Chauna torquata. Next base: position 121,320 of record VXAL01013561.1, on the reverse strand, counting down.
TTTCCAGATGGCTATGTAAAAGCGCTTCTTGCCAAAAATAACTTTTTTTCATTAACCTTCCCATCAATGTAAAGATAATGTAAATGTTGGTTCCCCAAAACAAAGCTAATAAGGGAGGTGTTTCCATTCGAAAGAAGCCCAGTAAGTCCAGAATATCTGTAATTAAGCCAATAAGTTATTAGGAATTTCTGGCTGTTCATTTGAGGACAGGGACTGGCCAGAGATTTGTTCTTTTCTTGCTGTGGTTTTGCTGAGAACCTTCCTTGTGCCAGTTATTTCTGACCGGAGCGTGGCTGATAATCAATAATTTTGCACAAGCATTGCATTTGTCAAGGGAAATATCTTGATCCAAGGCCAGCTGTGCTGAGGTCTGCAGAAGTTATAACCTGTGGGCAATCCTGCCCATGCCTCTATGCATTTCCTTCTACAAGCAGTAATTGCTGCTAGCGATGGGTGTGTATGTGTGTGTGGAATGAGCCAGCCCCTGCAACAAAACAAAGCAAAAACAACACTATAGCATGTTCAAATGAGATACAAAAGCTGAGCAATCCTGAAAAACATTTGCCAGAATCTTGCTATGACAGAAATAAGTCGTCCACTGGAAAAAAAAAAAAGAGATTATAACCTTCTCTTTAAAGGTCCCTTGCTGCTGTATTTAACTTAAAGTCTTTCTGAACCGTGTACTGTTCCATAGTATTTATTATTTCTGATTTCTTCCCCATTTGTGTTCAGAGAGATTTGCTTGTCGTCGTCAGATCTCAGACGAGTCTCTGACCTTGCAAGCCATCCATTTGCACTGAGGCCAAGGCAGAACCTTTTCGGCTTCACAGGGGCTCTGCTTATGCATATAGGTTTGTTCCTTCAGGCTTTTTCATTGCTGACTTTATGCATCTGGGGAAAGTGTCTGCTTCAGGGAAACCTCTTCCGGATCTTACTCTTGTTTTGTGTACGCCATTTGGGATAATGGGACACACATGATGGGGTAGGATTCAAGCCCGGAGGCATGCAGCAATACAAAGTGCAACCAAGAGAGTCTAAAGAAAGGGGGGGACAGAATATGGGTGCCCAAGGTTAAGCACTTCCTAGGTGCCTCATTTCAAGGGAAATGCACTTTGCAATTCGTGCACAGCTCTGGACATCTTAAATGTTGAACATGGAAAAATCAGATGTGCATAGAATTACAAGCAGCTAAGCCATTTAGGTACACTAACAAAACCACGCGTGTTTTCTACATGTGCTTGTTTTATACATAGATAAAGCATCACCATGGTGTAAAATCACAAACCTGGCCAGACCTTCCCCTCTTAGAACTGGTGCCACAAGGCAGAAATGGGACTTTGCAGGAGATTTAATTAAAGGTGTCTGCAGATGAGGAGCTTGCTGTGCCTGGTGTTTTTCACATAGCCATTTCTTGCGAGCGCTTCCCCCAGGACAGGAAGGAGCGACGTTTCTTCTCGCTTCCCATGCAAATGAGCTGCCTGTTCTGAACTCCCCATGGTGCACGTGGTTCATCATCATACTCCTGTTCCCCCATCCTCTCCTTCCTTTCTCTCCTGCAGCCCATACATAACTGAGCATTCTCAAGAAAAACGCAGACCTCTCCCATTTTAGTCATACATGTCTGCTTGGTCTTGCTCATCTCGCCGAGAGGCACCTGTGAAAACAGGTACTTGGCAAATCTCAGCACCTTCAGATGTGCTGCTCCCATCCCTTCGCCTCTTGCTGCCATCACCGGCACAGGAGCTGATACCTTTCTGTAATTGAAACATGCCTTTTGGCTGGGCCACCAGTCCTGCTGATAAGGGAAGCTAACGATCGATCAGAGGAGAAAAAAATTCCTCCTAGCAAGGTTTGAAGTGCTAACCCTAACTTCATCGCACCCGCTGCAATGAAGTGGGAGCGTAGACCCCAGGCTGGGGCGTGCGGAGGGGCGAGGGGCTGTTCAGGCTGGATGGCGTCGTGTCCCTCTGGGCTGGGCAAACGAGTCCCTGAACGCACACCGGCGCGCGTGGGTGGTGGGAAGAGCAGCTGTGGACTGATCCGGTGGCTGGAACGGTGAGAGTAGTTCGTGGGGGGTGCAGAGCAAGGACCGGCAGGCTGAGGGGGCCTGGCCCCGTGCACTCGCGGGAGGAGGCCGAAGGCAGGCGGCTGGCACGGTGGCAGGGCTTCCAGCCCGTGGCGTGCCTGCGGCCCCGGGGCAGGTCTGCTTCCCGCCGGGAGGCTGCGTGGCTCAGGCTGGCGGAGTGGCCAAGGGCTCGCGGCGCCATCGTGGATAACTCTCTCATCTCTGGTTTTCAGATCTGCAGCGCGAAACTTTCTGTGCAAATGGAAGTGAGCTGGGGGGGACTCCGTGCTGGGTGCCGCTCACGGCCGGTTCGGGTGCAGAGCAGAGGCGATTTCAGTGCGTTTGGGCAGAAAGGGAGGCGGGCGGACACGTCCGCTCACGGTTCCCAGCCTCGCATGGCCAGCCACGCTCCTTGGCTCCCCAGAGCCTTGGCCCGTGGCTCAGGGAACGCGAACAGCCGCTGCCTGGTGCTTCCAGGAAGGAAACCAGCCCAGCGTGCTGCCCGCTGCATGCCTGTTGCCTGCCTGCCCTGCAGGGGGAGAGCGGGAACCGAGGGTGCCCCAGAGCTCCACATGACCGCTTGAAGAGAGCGTGCGGAAGGTTGAGCTGAAAACGTTCGCTGACCGTGCGCAGGTGGAAGCCCTCTGCTCGTGTCTCCTGCTAACGCTGCTCAGCTCCGCGTGGCGCCCGCTCCGACGGCTCTGCTATTGTTCTTCCTGCGGGCACGTAGCCTCGCTAAGCAGGAGAGCGGGGCTGCTGCCAGCATGGCTTGCTGGTCCCGAGTCTGATCCCTTAGCTGTTCTGAACACTCCCCAAAACCTTCTTCACAATCTCCTTTCAGTTTCCCAGAGGTTAAATTTGTATCTCTGAGAAAATCCCCTCTCACAGTACTGAATTTTTCTGTTTTTGAAGGAGAAGAAAATGATCTGTTTTTTTTCCTTTTTGTCCACCATGGTGAAATTTTCATTTTGCAAAAATGTGACTGGAGAGGTTTTGTGTCTATAAGCCTGCAAAATAGAATTTTTAATCTGCCCCTTTCTCTGAAGCGGGGGCCTTCTATTATCAGACTCAGTGCGTGCTCCCTGCGTTAGAAGCAAAGAAATGGACAAACCTCACCTTTGTCGGCGTGAAACAGGCAGGTCTTCGCACGCCTGGAAACATCTGCTTGGACTGGGATCTCTCCATGTTAGCTGTGAGACAACCTAGTGCTGAGAGGCTGGGGATGTTGCGTTCTCCAGGGGATTAAAGATCATTGCACGGAACTGGGGAAGGACGTTAATTTATGAAAAACACTTCAGCCCACCACTCTCTTGTACTGAAGTCAGGAGAAGTTAGGTATGTCCCTGCATTAAGCATGCTCCTAAACGTAGGGTTGTTTCTTGTTTTTCCTGGTCCAGTAGCATCAAGAAGCTGCACGTACCTGAAGACACTTAGGGAAAGTTGCCCGGCGGCAGCGCTGCCCCATGGCCGCGCGCAGCCCCGTGACTGGCCTCCTGCAGGGCTCGGGGCGGCTGTTGGTGGTCCCGCGCGTTCGGCAGTCGCAGGACACCTCCAAGCTGTTGCTGCCTGTACTCGCACTGGAGCTTTTTGCTCTTTTCCACGGCTTGCTGCAGCAGCAAGTTCCTCTAAAAGATACCCTGGTGTGAATCAGCAGGGGTTTTCTGGGGGGGAGGGTGACCCCACGCCGCCTCCTTCGTTCTGTCTCGCTTTAAAGGTGACCCAGCACCCACCCAGACATGCTGCAGAAAGGATCTTGGCTGCCGGTCAGCGCTGGTCTGCGATGGGCTCGGTGGCGTTGGCTTGCAGCAAGGCTCCCTGTTGTGATGCTACTGCTCTGTGTGTGTTGTTGATGACTGCTGGAGAGCCAACCTGGACAAATTTTAAAGTTCTTTTGTTTGATATGTGTGCTGTTAGCATCCTTTGTGTTAGGCACAAGCCCTCTATTCCTCTGCAGAAGCAAATCAGCATGCAGCAACCAAAGGAAGTGGATGTGTGCTTAAACTCATTGCTGCCTGAACATCCATCACAAATGTTTAATTTTTGGTAATCAGTATTCATTACTGCAAAGACGCAGAGAGTGTTATCTGAGCGTGCATGGCATGGTGCGAGCCAACCCTTGTGGAGCTGTCGCAGCATGTGGGAGGGTGCTGCCAGCCCTGGGGATGCTGCCTGATTTATAAAGGTGTGCTGTGCCCCCTGCGCTACTTCAGCTGCTTGTCATCGGTCCTTAAGCAGTGACAACAGTAAAACATTAGCACAGTGATTTGTTACGGATACATCAGCGTACTTTGGCTCTCTTGAATCGTAGGCTAAGTCACTGTAGTGCTAACGCCATTTAAAAAAAGAAAAAAGTACTTCGCCTTTCCGCCCTCCCCGAGAGGATGTGGCTGATTCTCATTGCTTCTAAAGGCAGCCGAAGATTTTCGTGGCCCCTCGCTCTCCCATCCCACGGGATTGAAGCTGTTCTCACGCTTGGCCACGGGCGTGCCGAGGCTGTGGTGGGTAGGAAGTTACACAAGCCCAGCGGCCCCTGAGCCTGCGCACCTCCCCGCTTCCGCACGCTCACCCTGGCGGGTCGCTGCTCTGCGTGGGGACAGGCTCCAGGGACGTCGGGGTTACTCTTCCGTGTATTCGGCAGGGCCCACGGCACTGTCAAGGCGGTGCGGTGCAGGGGACGCTGCTGGAGCTAGGCAGTGCACAGGCAGGTGGTGACTGTCGCGGTGTTGCTAACGCCCGAGCTTAGGCAAGAGCTAGCACCTGGCCGCTGCACGTGCGTGCCCTTTTCCAGCTGCAGAGGTACAGTCGTCTCTGGGACTTTTAACGGCAGCCGAAGTGGCATCAGTACTGTAAACGCCAGTGGTCCCTAAATGTCAGCGCTGGGTACCGAAGGCCTGGTTTCTAATCCAGCCCGCTCACGTAATTGTTTCAAGCAATGCCTTTCTGTAGCCTTATCTTCCAGCCCGTGATGGGACGTGCAGCCCGCTTCTGAAAAGCTCCTTGGAAGGAAGCAGCCAAGCAGGGGCTGCAGGACAGAGTAATTATCCTGGACGCCCGTATGCAAATAAAGGCTGGGCGTCTCTGCACTGGGTAATAGGATGCTTGGGGGTTGCAGTGCCTGGCAGTGATGGGACCTGCCTTTGACCGTGAAAGATTTGTGGGGACAGAGTGAGAAAATGAACCAAGTTTTTGAACTTCTGAGAGGTTTTATTTGCTAATTGATTGCCTAGACTGAACATCCTCATTTTTGCTGCTTCTATGAAAGCCATGGCAGATTTCCCAAGAGTTTCCTTGTTCCTAGAGTAGGTACGCTGGCCAGCAGTATAAAGTCTGTGTTTAAAAATAAGTACGTATTGCAGCTTCAAGAACTATGGATCCAGCAGAGTTTTTCTTCTAAGAAAACAAACCTTCCGCTCAGTCCTTATTTTTTTTTTCCTTTAAATCTCCCATTCAAATACACATAAATAGACATTGAAGGGAAAGTTGACAAAAGTACATCGATTTTCCAAATCTTGAGGAAACCTCTAGGGGGTTACTTTTCCATATACTTCTCCCATGTTGCTTGAATGGCATTCTCCCGTTGTGTCTCCTTGATCTCAACAGCTCCATGAGTAGTTCTGCTAGCAACTAGCTCTTTTTTAAAGCAGGAGTGGTTCACTGTTACACGGAGCCTGTGCTACAGAGGGATAGGAGTTTACTTCAGTAGAGCCACTTCACTTCAATGGAAACCCAGGATTTTCTCTGGGAGCCACGTTCCCTTCCCGTTGCTGCGGGAGTGGCACTGGAAGACACTTTAGGGGTGGAAACATCAGGTAGGAGAGGGAAAGGAGTTGCAGGGAAGTGGGTTTTGAAAGGGTAACGCTTGCTGCTGATATTCAGAAGACAGATACAGCAGCATCTTCTCTGTGCATGCCCTTGGTGCAGCATGTGAGCTGTCTTGAAGGAGCTTGACTCTGACAGAGGCAAATTTGTATTGTGCCAGCAGATCCTCTGAACAGAGTGGAAATGCAGGTCGTTTGGTGAGGCTGCTAGCGCCAAGGCTGAACAGGGTTCCAATTTTAATGAATTGCACACTGATTTAGAATAAAAAGACAAGAATTGATTCCAGCTCATTATATCATGACTAAAATAACTTTTCCTCTATCGAGCCTGGATACAAAATTTTCCTCTGAGTCCGGAGGGGAAGCGTGTGCTGCGGTACCCTTGCGGGTGCTCTCCCGCGGGCACTTTGTACTCGGGGGCTGCGGTGTGCACTGCGCTAGGTGCCGCGTACCTGGCTCTCGAGGAGCGGGCTCGCGGGGCTGCGCCGCAGCTGCTACCCGTCCGAACGTCCTCCGCTGATCCCAGCCCTGCACGGATGCAAAAGGGCAGAGCTTGCCACACCTGCTGCCGATCTGCACCTTTGTTATTTGGGCTCGTTAAGGAAGCTAATCCATAACGTGCTGATTGAGTCACCTACTTCCAATTTCTTCCAAATTCTAGTAGTGCTTGTGCTTACCAGTAATTTTATGTTGCCACTGCAAGATTGAACTGCACCTTAACAACAACAGAAAAGACACGTTGAGCTGTGGACTCCTAAGCTGTGTTTTCCAAGAAGGTACCTCTCAGTAACCAAAAACAAAAAAATGAGTTGCAGGCATTTGAAGACAAGAATTGGCACGTCCGCAGCAGAAATGGTCAGTGCTGGATGCTGTACCGCTGCTGTAAGGGTCAGGGCCCTGTCCTGGCAGCTAGCATCATACCTAGTGGCCACACAGGAGGTGCTGAGGCTGTCTGAAGACCTTCCTCTTCTGCAGTTTGGAGGCCAAAGGCCTACAAAGTCTGCAGGACAAGAGTGGATCAATTAGGCAGAAATTTTGAGTTCTTTGAGTTTAGGTTCATTGACAGAGTTGTGTTTTTTTTGTTTTTTTTTTCCCCCAGTGCAATCAAAATAAGCCTGGCAAAATCTGCTCCCATTTTCTGTACAAAAGCTGAGCACTCTTTTAAGCAAAATAACAAACTATGAGCTTCTATACTAGCTAAATAGGGCAGCTGTTGTTGGAGTGGTGTTCTAGCAACACCCTTTATTTCTTCTCAGAAAGGAGCTCCTGTGTTTTGCAGAGCTCTCCTCTTATCTGTACTCATCTGCACCTGATGTATCTCATAAAAATGCAGGAGATTTCAAATTTGCATACATTATTTTATAATTGCATATATTCAAGTCTAAGCCACTAAAAGCATTTGTGTTCAGACAGTGTCTTAGAGAATGCAGTGATGAACACGAGATTTCCTCAGATAAGAAGGTGCATTTCATTACAGCATGGGGGTGGGAGCCTGAACCCGAGCGAGGATCAGATGTTTCTGCTGTGCATGGAAAGGATGGCTAGGATTCCCTGTCTCCTTCCCATAGCTGTGAGCCTATTCTATTTTTACACTGTTTTTTCTGCATGCTTTTACCTTAGGTGCACTTCAGTCTCCTTGAACAAGTACAGACTTGATGAAGGGACTGGATTTTCATCGTCTGTCTGTTAAGAGTTGCAGTGCTAAATTCTCCTCGGCAGCTGCAGGAGAGAGAGGGAAGCGTTTGCGTGTGTGTTGGCAGACCATTCTGCGCGTGGCTGAAGACATACTTCCCCGTGTTTCCTTTGCAATGTCTGGTGGTCTGGTGAACAGTCAGGAACGTTTCCTAAACAAAACTGTAATGAAAACATTTGGTTTTCACGTAATATTTTGATGAAGAAATGTGCGTCCCGCTCTTTTAACTTCATTGTCCTGCGTCTTCCGTGGTTTTTGTTTGTTTATTTTTTAAACTCCTGTCTTTGTGCTGGTACCTGTCTGAATAGTTGCTTTAGCTTGTACATCCCATCCTAAGTGTGGTTGTGGCAGCTTTGTGCACGGCTGGCATTGTACACGTGCTGGGGCTGGGGGGGCCGAACGGCATCCTGGCCACGCTAGCTCTGCTTCAGAAGAAAATTACACCTCCCGGCAGATGAGCCTGCTGCATTACAAGAAGCCGCCCAGCCGCGAGGCGAGGTGGGGCGGGGGGTGTCCCGGCCCCGGGGCCAGTCGGACCCAGGGGTCGACGGCGCGTTTCCGAGTCGGGCTTCTCAGGAAGCTCTGGGCACGGCCCTTTCATCTGGTGCTACCGCTGTGTGGCTGTGTTTGGGATGTCGTTCATGGCGTGTTCAAGGGTACTCCTGATGTTCCTTCGCTGTCAGCAGGTTAAAGTCACCCTCTGTATGTCACCAGTAGCTCCTACTCGTTTGTTAGGACCCGTAACATTTACTAATGCGTAAGGATACAGGTGGAAGCATTAAACTCGGTCTTTGGTCCAAAGACCGCTTCTGTAAAAAATGTATGTTTTCCTTGGATACAGTGCCTGGGTAGATTCCTTGCTTGCATTTGTAACAAAATGGATGTAACTACTTTTTGCTCAGTTATTGCTTCACAGGCAGCAGAGCTGTGAGAGTTAGCTGGGTTATTTTCCATTTAATCATCTATGGAATTGCTAATTAAATTCCAATTGCTGAAGCTTTATTAATGATAATGATGTGCAAGCCAGGAAAAAAGCAGCTTGATTTTTCCGACTCAAGGCTGAATGTATAAAACTGACCATTAGAAGAAAACTATTATTTTAGCTTTTATTGAGCAATTCAAGTCTGGAATTACCGAGAAACACTTGGAATGCCAGAACATCCTCCTCACACTTGCTTTTCAGTTTATTACCACAAGCCATTCCCGCAACCTAATTGGCAGACTGTCTTTAAGTGCTTTATAATCCAATTAACATCCAGAACTGTAATAAAGCATTTGAGTAGATGAAAGTAATTTGTCTTTAAGTGACTTGCAGCACCGTATTTGCAACAAAGGTTGTCCAGCTATATTGCATGCTCTTTTCAACTGTTGTACCGATTACTTGACTTTGGAAAGAGAACTGCTAATCTAACAAAAATGTATTCCTCTTATGAAGGTACACTGAACAAACTAAATTGCTGAGCTGTTTTCTGGATTGGCATAGTGGGCCATCGGCTTTCCTGGATGCTTGTTAGCATGTCATTTCCAAAACTTTGTGGCACTGTTGGACTTAAACCTGGTGATAAAGCCAGGTGAACTGCAAACCTCCTTTAGATGTAAGCTTGTTACTTTGGAGCTGGTGCTTTTCTCTGCAGCAAGGAGGAAGGGAGCAAAAGCATGAGTGATTGAGCAACCAGGGGGTCATAGCTCCATCACCTTTCAATCTCCAGAATGTCCCTTTCTTCTCTCCTGGTCATTTAGAAAACTGCCTAAATTAGGAAAGGAGTGTAATGGCCACCCATCCCAGCATCCTGTTTGTAGAAGTGAGAGGTAGGGGGTGCTTAGGGAGAAGTACAAGCAACAGAGCGTGTACAGCTCAGTTCTTCTGCCCATGCATACCCTCGCTGACTGCTCGAGACAGGGTTTGCAGCAGCTGGACTTTGCATTTAGATTACTGTGCTTGATATCACCAACAGACAATCAGTGGAGGAGCTTCTTCTGGGCCTTTCCTACTTTGTTGCCTCAGTGAATGAATGCCTCTGTTTTACAACGTGCCATGCCGTAAAATCCTTCTGCTTGTTTGCAAAACATGCCACCTTGCAATTTCAAAACATAGAAGGAGTTGGCATTGCCACATCTAGCACGTCACCTTCTGACCACGTAGACTGTCGTCTTTTTTCCTCTGCGTAACCTTGGCTACGTGAGGGCAGCTGATGACTGCAAGGTGTTGTAGAGTGCTGGGGAGGTCATGGTCACAGGAAGATGATTTCAATTATTTTTTGAGAATTGAAAGCCTTAAACATATTTTAGTGTTTGGAAGCATATAAAGAAACTCTGAAGATCACGTCAATTAATAAGGCTGCAGCCTCGCAGTGTAGTTGTATCGAAACAGAGACCTCGGGTCCTGATAACATGGTCACAGAGAAGCATGATAAACCTCTTTTTTTTCAACAAAGTTAGCCTAAATTTATGGTGGGACTAATGAGGTCAGAAACAGGATCCACAGCATCTGATCTGGGTGTTGTTTTTTTGTGGTTGTTTCTCCTGCTCTATCATATCATTATTTGAAATAATTATTTTTCTGCATGAAGTTTCTCCATGGTTCACTTCTACCAACAGATGTTCTTTCTGAAGCTAATTAGACCGTGGAGTCTGCCTGAATCCTACAGCAGTCCTGCAGAGTAAACACTTACATCCTTCATTCGGAACAATCATGACTTCGCCTTTGAGTTTTCTGCAGGGAAAAAACTGCTGTTGGGAACATGTAGAGGCCACGCCAGGGGAGTCCTTGAATACCGTCCTTGCAGTTACGTGGAAAACAGCTGTTGCCTTGCCATGGTTCTGTTTGTGGGGGCCTGCGGCTGAGGCCAGGACCCGAGGCTTGGCAGTTTTACGCAAACTAATTGACTGTCTTTGGTGGAGCGCAGTAGGAATATGCAGAGAAAATGGGAGCTATTAGCAGTTGTCATAGCATAGAGAATAGCAGCTTCATAGAAAACTTGCTTCCAATGTTTCAGACATGCGTTGCTCTGTTGAACTGTGGTCTTCAGAAGGTCTCCAGCCTGCCTTTCCCCATCTGTGCATGTAGGGTTACAGCTCATGGGGCCCCACAGTAAAGATAAGCCTTCCTTGCAACTCCAAAGGCTTTTGCACACTTGCTTTTTTCCAAAATATTTTAAGCGTCTTTGTCAAAACCTCCTGTGCATCACTAGTGCCATACATCAAAGGTCTTGTTCAGGTCGAGGACCTCTCTGAGGAGGCAGAGTCAAACTTGAAGGTAGAGAAAAGATTCATTTTGATCTGAAATGCACAAATGATCTGTGAAGGTAAGAAGCAGATAAAGTGAAACGTTTCTTCCTCTGTAAATGGCACAATCTAGCCACCACTGTCATGGGCTGTGTCCCCTTTCAGACCCTAGCTAATTATCTGGTAATGCAGGTTATTACCAGGACGCTTGCTATCCAGGAAATTCCAGTGTCTTGATGTTGTTATTTGTTTGGTGAGGGCAATGAGAGATACTTGCACAGAGAAAAAAGTTAGAACAGCTGAAAGGTAGGTTGCTGCAAGGTCCCAGTGGACTAACGTGTCTGCGCTCAGGAGCAGCACTTGAAGAACGTTGCCCATGTGGAGAGCATTAAGTTTTTCCAGGAATCAGTAAATGTTACCTGCACAATAACGCTGGAGAACTCGGTGCTGGGAAGTGAAGAGGAGAGAAGCCAGAGGGAAGGATTAACTCCTACAGCTTGGGAAGCATAGCTGTAGAGAGGAGCAAAGTGAACGGTCCTCCGAGTCTGCAGTATCTGGAACAGCAAGTTACGGGCTTAAATGGCAGGAGAGATTTTACACAAGGTAGAAAGGAGCAGTGCCTGGGTTTTATCAACTACAATAGCTGGAATGAGGGAAGAACAAGGCTGGCCAAGGGGGTGGTGTCCTGTGGTGAGGAGAACCACCCTGAAGTGCAGAGAGCCGCCTCTGCAGGCATCGTCGCTATTGGGACACCCCAGGACCTCGGGACGCCTGTGTGTGCGGCCGGGTGCCCTTGCTGCTGCCCCGCTGCCCTGCCGAGGGGCACGGACGTGGTGGCCCCTGTACACCCGCAGAGGAAACATCTTCTGCAGTAGCATGCCTCCAAACCATGGCAGCTGCTCGCAGCCTCTTCAAAATAAGCATTTTCTGTGCACAGATTGGGGGGGAAGGAATCAAGCCAGCGAGCGTTCAGATGAGACCAGTGCTGCTTTCCCGCGGTGCTCATTGCAGCTCCCTTCACTTATTTCACAAGGGATCAGAGACCCAGACCCCTGTTTCCTAGCTAATGGTTTCGTAGCGTTGCAGCGGTACGTTACACGTATCGTCGTTCAGGTGAAAGTGGCAGCCGAGTAAGCCCGAGACGCAGAGCCCCGCTGCTTGGAGGCACAGTGCCTCTTGGCCAGCCGTGGGTACCAGTCGGCGATGTGCTAGCAGGAGACTCTTTGGTCAGTAAATGAGGTTAATCTGAAATATTTGTAGCACCTGCCCTCTGCTTTCACCCATCTGTTTTCAGGTACAAAACACAAGCTAGAAATGCTTTCTGTGAGTGACCTGTTTGCACTTACTCTAGAATATGCTCTTTCCCCTTGAACTTTTCCAAGCGTGTGGTGATGTGCTCTGGGGGTTTATCTGCTCTCTCCAAGATGTCTTTGGGTACACGACTTACAGTTGCCACAGGAGCAAATTACACAGTAAACACTTGGAGCAAGGCGTATAATTGACAGAGGAGAAGTTAAGCTAAGCTAACACCAAGGCAGAACAAAGAGCCTCTGCATAAGGGCCCACAGGCATGGTTGTTGTAAGACTGCTGCCCCACAGAAGGGCTCAGGTGTTTTTTTCATTATGTTTCTTAACAGTATGTGTGGCAGTTTTGAGTACTTGATAAAGCATCTGGGCTTTTTTTTTTTTCTTTTCCTTTTTGCAGCTCTCCATGAATTCCCAAATGACATCTTCACGAACGAGGACAGGAGGCATGGAGCTGTCATCCTGCACGTCCTTTGTGTAAGTTTTCTGACTTGGCATTTCTTTTCCTATCAGTTTGGACTGGATTCAGTATGTCTCCTCACAGCTCGATACTGCTCCCTGCCTACAGGGTTTTCTGCTCTTGCATGCAGACGTTCCCGTTCCATTCTCAGTCACGGTTGAGAGTGAGTTTTAGCGACTACACTGAGTTTAATGTTAATACTCTCTCCTTCGTTTTTACACTAACCCCTTTTAAAAGGTCCACTGCAGCCCCTGAATGCTTGTGCATGCTGTCAATTGAATAAACTCATGCAAAGGGCTTCGCCCAAGCCATCAGGCAGCCGTGCAGTGCTGCCTGTGGAGCAGCACGACCCCACGCTGCTGTCTCCCCTGCCCGCTGCTGCTGTACAAGGGATGCAGCCAGGTTGGTGGGATGAGGGAGGATGTTCTCTGGCACGTGGGATGTGCTGGAACAGTTCGGTGATGTTACCAAGTCCTGGCTGCTGGCTTTTGCAGGTGCTCTCCAGAGGGTAGCATCACGCAAGCGTGCCCCACTACACTGTTATCTCACTGATTTTTGACCGTTTCGCTTGTCTTTGTTGTACTTGGCCAAATGCAGAGCTTTGGGACATGCTAAGTTACACAACAGGCCAAAAAACCCTCTCAAAATATCCAAGAGCCAGAAAGTCTTTTTTCCAGTTTAAGACCGAAAGGGCCAAGGATTCTCCCAGCAGTGAGGTAAAAGTAGACGTCATCTCAGTGAGCAAGTGAGACTGAGGTGCCAGCCTGGCTTGATGGGCCTGGAAGGACACTGCAAAACTTATTGTTTTTCCTGACAGGGATGGTGCCTGTAGAAGAAATATATACCTGGTGTTTGAGTAATATTGTAATATAGCTAGAAGATATTCTAGTCAGTCTGTTGTTTGGATCTCCAGAATTCCCCCAAGTAGTTAAGTTGATGCAGTGAGTTTTTTCTCCCTGAATATATTAAAGAAGAGGTCATAACTCCACATTTACCAGCTGCACAATGGTCCTAGATTAGTTTGGGAATTCTAGAAAATGTTGGGCTTCAAAGTTTAGAAATGTGCCATCAAGATTTTAATAGATGCTGTTTTTAAAATCTTACTAGTCAGAAAGGAGTGCAATTTTGGACTTGGAGTTGTGTGATCTCTGCCCCAAGCTAAGTCAGTGTAAATGGGGTGCATGGGCAAGGTCAAAATTCAAGATATTGGAGATAAATTTACTTAAATGTAACCCTGGTCTGTTAGTCCATTAGACGCTGTTACAAGACCAGACAGGCAGCTGCAGTAATCTCACAGAAGGAAGCGCTTTCTCTCCAGTTTGGTTTTTCGACTTCTGTTAGGTAGATGGAGACAATTCTTTTCTTTAACGTCGTCTTAATTTATGAAGAGCTGCCAACTTGGTACTTCTCAAGGGGGAAGAGGCATTCTTAAGCAGCAAAGAAAATACCGGCTTCTAATGAATATTTAAAAGCATCTTATAATTTTTAGTCAGCTTAAATGAGCAGTCACCATTAGCTATGTGCAGTGATTCATAGTTTCTTTTTAAGTATAAATTAGATTGTATTGCATCATGTAATGCGAGTGCTCTGTTAAGATCTTATTTCAGCTAAACAGCTACAATAAATTGTTGAGTAACATCACTATTGACTTTGGCAGGCCAAAGGCCTCCGAGCTGCTATGGGAACATTTAGCTTTGGGACGTTTTGGAAAGTGAACCCTGGACCTGAGCTGGATTTTTTTAGCACCCACAAGAATACTCGCAAAACATCCATATAAACCATCTCTCAGAGTGGTGCCCTGCTGCAGCTAGTCACCCAGAGCTGCTCTGCAGTTAGTGGAAAGAGAGACACCTTCACTGGATCTTCAGCTGCCCCCACTGTAGGTATGGGGTGAAGGCTACAGGTGGGGTTTCACCTGCCTGTCTGTGGTCCACTCTGCAGATCCTCCCCTACCCCTGTGCCCCACGTTGGCCGTGAGCTGCAGGAACACAGCTACACTGCTGCGGGCACCGCGTGTGCGCAGCAAGAAGAGCCCTGTGCCGCCGGGGTCGGAGTACCGCGTTGTGCATCCCTTGCGCCTTCCCAGTGCTGCCTGCCAGAGCGGTGCCCTGCTCTGAGTGCCCAAGTGCAGAGCTTTGCGTTGTGTTGAAATGGCACTGGGGACGGTGCCGTGGAATTAAGTGGTTCCTGGTGAACAGTCGTGGAGAAATGTCCACTCATCCCAGGCAGCTTTGGTCTGCTGTTTCCTAACTTCTGAATGTTTAATTTTGACTTCAGCATCAGTTTTACTGTCACAGTCAGTGTGTCACGCAGTGTGTTGCGTGGAATTTCACGTACAGCATAATGCACGTTTTGGCTGATGGGTTTTGTTTGTTTGTTTGCATCCTGGATGCTGATTATTTGTTTCTCTTGCAGTGCTTGTAGCCTCAAACAGTCTTTGTGCTTTGATAGGAAAGGTCACTCTTGATCACTTGTTAATTCAAGGAGATGTATTAACTGCTCTTAATCCGTACAGCAAATGTGTAAACCACATCATGTAGTCTTGGAAAATACTGGTAGGCAGTTTGCTCCTTGTAACTCTACTGTGAGTAATACAGAAAAGTGTTATGAGGGTTTTTAAGAAAGGGTTTAACCGTGTGTAGTTAAATTCATCTCTGTATGTAACAAACAACTAGCAGACGTGCAGCCACTCTAAGCAAAATATGATGATTTTAACAGCATGCTGCTACCCTGTAAACTCATGTTTCTTAGATTTCAACACAAATTATTTTTTAAAAAATCTCTCGAGTTACAGGAATAAGTTTATAATGAGACCATTAAAAATATGAGTTGCTAAAGTCATTCTTAATCTCAGTGGAATCTGTGCCTCCATATGTGTTTTTCCAGGCTACTTAAAAGAGGCAAGACCTGGACTGTATTTTTTCATTATTAGTACCAATGAAATCCCACAGTATTCTTGTACAGTTGACTACATAAACTGTGAGTTGGGCTGCTTTCCAGTCTACTTCAAATTATAATTTGGGTTTCATAATTGCTCTCAAGATGGTTTATTTTTCCATGAGCTTTTTTGTCAGTTCTGAATAAGCTGAACATACTTTAACATATCACAAAACAGATTTTTGAGGACTGAAAATTGAAGGTGAACTACCTATTTCAGAATAAAAAGAAAAATCTGTTTTTAGCAAGAACTAGATGTAAGCATGCCGGTGTCCCAACAAAAGCATATCCAGTTGACTCCCCTCCAGCAGCAGCAAGATGGATTCCTCAGTCCGTCGGTGCGCTCTCGTTCTCCACAGCTGCTTTATTGGCTCCGAATAATGCAGTGGGTGGAATGGATGGTCTCTGCCCAGCTGGCAGGACTGCCCATGGGCTGTCCTGTGCAGGACCCCACCACAGACAAGCCCGTGTTCAGCCGGGCACGCTCCAGGCAGCCCTCAGCTGCTGAGGACTGTCGGAAGGCGTACAGGTCCGTGACAGCAGGCGTCAGCCGAGAAGTTTCCTGGTGCCTTTCTGCCCTGAGTCGTGAACTCCGTGAGTCCACAGGACAAGCTTTACTGTCTTTGGCCTGTTGGATGCAGTAGGAAGCCGAAAGAGCAATGGCAAATGCTTTGTCTCCTCTTACAGCGGAGTAACTAACCTATTGTTAAAGAGAGAACCGATACGCAGAGAAAAGACAATGGTCATCTTTCAGCAAACTGCCTCTTTAGTCTTGATTGAAAGTAGTTGTCGTCGTGTTGGGGTGATCAACCTCCAATTCTGATTTCACCCTCCAGCAATTCAGTTTCCAAATGTCTGATCAAATTAGAGCATACACAGAAATGCACTTTGCAGAAAAAGATATAGACAGAGTCAACTGTCTCTGCAGGTTTGAGGAGACTGGGCTGTAAAATCAAACGGACTTTGTGTTAAACTGTTTTTACTCATTTTAGTAAAACTTTGTTCTCTTTCTCCTACCCGCACATCGCCCCCCCCGCCACACACACACTTTGCCAATACTTTTGTGTTAATTTCTAAAAGACATCAGGGTAAAGCTTGTTTTTCAAAAACCAGAGAACGAGGGGGCAAATGCTATGAACTGGGAATATGGGGGGATGCAGTATATAGCCCTTCAGGGGATTCCCAAGGCTTCCTCTCCCTATTGTTCAATGACAGTGAAAACAGAAAGACGTATGCCCCAGCAGATCCCTCAGTGAGGCTGTGAAGAATTACTTAACATGATCTGATGCTTCACAAAGATGATAGTAACTCCCTAAACACTTTAAAAACCTAAGAGAAACTGGGCAGGAACAGTTTAGCAATAGTTTTAGTCAGTGGAAATGTCTGAGCTGAAAACACTTCAGTTCAAAAGAAAAGTGGGCCACAGAAAACATATTGCAGGTTTGGATCTATAATGTTTAATTTTCCTCTAGGTAGTTCTTTGGAGCTCATCAGCTGATTGCTTCACTGCTATTAATTATTTTCATGTCCTCTCTGAGCAGAGGGCATGTTGTCACGGACAGCAACATCCCCACCAAATCACTAATTTGGGATGTTCGAGTTGGAGGGAACCAGGGTCTGGCTTTTCGGAGTCCGATGCTGTTCACTGCTAAAGGATTAAGCATAAAACCTGCAATCTGGGAGCTTCCCAGCACTGGAGAGCTTCATTTTGCAATCTTAACATTGTTCCTGAAGGGATGTAGGTTTCTAGGTGTTCTCATAGCATTCTACCTTTCTTTGGTTTGTTCTGGCAGATGCGTGCTGATGCCCACGTGGACACTCAGCGATAGGCACCAAGTACCTCCACGAGCCAGGGGCAGGAGATCGTGTCGCCCAGGCACTTGTAAGATGCGTGCTGGCAGCAGTGGAAGGGGGGTTTGGGTGTCGCTGTGGGTTCCATTGGAAGAGCCTGGAGGGATGGGTGCTACCTTTCCTCCTATCTGCAGACTCCGGCCCCAGCAAGCCCTGATCCCCGTTTCCCAGTCCTTTGCACAGTGCAGCGTGAGTTCCCCCTTTCCCAGCGCTCTGCGGCACCAGGACGCGAGCTGTCTGCGTGTGCCCGCATGGGTAAGCGTGTTGGTGTGTGGCAGCAGGTGAGCTCCTGCCAGAGCCGCGTGCACGCGCATGTGCGGCTGCAAGGAAGCTGTCTGCCCGCGTCTGCAGAGGTTTGTCCTGGTGTGGCAATGGGGTGCACAAACGGGGCTCCTGCCGCCATCTGCGAGCGGCTCAGAAAGCGCAGGTCACTCTGTACCAGTCCTCCCTTTCCCTGTTTTGCAGTCAGAGACCAGCCGTGTCACATTTATCTGGCACAGAGCTGTCTTGTGGGGATGGTTTTGTGGTGCCCTAAACATGCGTATTTTACTGATTCTACACGATACAAAGCATTCATACACAGCTTGCTGCTGATCATGTCTCGGTACCACAGGCTGCTGCTACGAGTGAACTCGGACTGTGTGGGTTTCTTGTTTCGTTGTGGGGGTGTGGGGGGGGTGTGGGGGGGGGGGATGGGTTTTGTTGTTGTTGGTTTTTTGTTTTGTTTTTTGAATTTCTGTTCATTAGTAAACTTCTAGGTGGTTTTGTATGTGGTCAGAACTAAGGAAAGCCCTGTGCTTGGTTGCCGTGGTTTCAGTGAAGCACTGTGGGGCGAAGTGGCATGTGCCTCATTTATGACGGGTTTTCATTTTAGAGGTGAAGCAGGTCAGATTGGCAAACTAATTTTGTGTAAAATAATTTAATTAAATGAACTTCTGAAGAGAACCATGCCCTATGCATTATTTCCCAGCAAAATGCAGGACCTGTTGCTGGAAAAACCATAGTAATGCTCAGCTCATCCAAGCAACTAATATTTCTGGGGGGAGTGAAAGACCTGAAGTTTGAGCTGCAAGAACAGAGTCACAGTGGTGCTTTTCCTTGCAGCATTTTCTGTCAGACATGATCCATTTACCGAGGATGAGTATTACTCCATTTTAGAGCAATCTCTACATCTGTAGCTAAATTGATCCTACATTCAACCTGATCATTAAATTATAGGAAAAATATGAACAAGGATTATGAACAGATACTAGTCTTTTGATAGACAAGCTGATAAAAAAAATGTGGAACACAAAACAGCTCTTTATGTAGGCCAAGTCTGTCTAAGCTGTCCTGGTTATTTCGTGAAGAGTAATGTGATATAAAGCAGATTTCCCAAAATGAAGATGTAGGGATGAATATCTCCCAGTTGTGGCATCTTTAACTGATGAGAAGGAACTTGTAAGTAGAAAGGTAGGTGTGCATCTGAGCCTCATAGGTATGGGTCCTGCAGTTGGTACTGCCGATTGTGTGCTGCATCATGAAAATGTATTCAACTCTTTCTTCAACTTAATGCTGCTCCAGGCTGAAAATCCACCCTTGTCTTTTAAGCACCCATCAGACAGAGCAGAGAGGGAATAGTGTTGGAGTGGGCAGTGGCTGCTAGCACTGGCTGTGAAGTTGTGCTGGTAGCTGGGGTAGTTCCAGCTGCCTGGGGAGGGTTAGATAAAAAGGCTAGTTCGGTGCCTTGCTTGGAAGACGACTTGGCGCGTGTCTGACAGAGCTTGCAGTCCTCTGGGGCTTGCCTGGGAGCGGAATGGATGAGACACGAGGTAGGACAGGTCCTTCATCCTCTATCCATCGGCATGGCTAGGTGCCAGGAGCAGTCAGGAAGGTGCTTGCACCACTGCTTGTCCCAAGGCTTTTGCTCCCACTCTATAAATCTTCTGCCGGGCACCTTTAATCTGTCCCATAGCAGCTTCTCTGGTTTGTAAGAGTGTTCTCCAAACATCTGCTGAACTGCCTTATTACTACCTCATTACTCTCTAAACCCTAAATGTTCCTCTACCACAGTACCCTAAAATAGATCTGGCATTGATCAAAGAGGTGTCAGGATAACTCCATAGCATATCGACCAAAGTCTTGTTTCCTTTTTCTCCTCTGCTGCCCCCCACCTAGTCTCACCTCTTCTCAGTCACCTCATGCCCAGCACTGCTGCTGAAGAGGAAACGGGAGCAAGCAGAAGCTGGACAGCTTCTTGGCAGGTTGTCCCCAGTGATCAGGGAGTCAGGGCGGCGGGGAGCCCGAGCGCAGAGGGGCTCGGGGGGCATCTGTCCATCCAGCTGGTGGAGAGGCATGGCCGGAGCTGGTCTCATCCTTGCTCACCAGTCAGAGAAGCCGGGGTTTCTTTGGCAGCCACCCCGAGAAAGTGGGCTGGCGGCTCCCCGCGCCCCTCAGCCCGGCAAGGCCGGCTCTCCCCTGCCGATCAGGGAGCTTTCGGCAGCAGCGGGGAGGCTTCCCCGGGTCCTGCCTGGAGACAGCCCGCGCGTCCTCACGGGCGCGCCAGGGCCGGGTTCTCGCCCCGCCGCGCTCAGAGCGGCCGCGGAGAAGGGCCAGAGCGGGGTTTTGGCTGCCCTTGTGTATCCTCATTCCCCGCGGCCGGCCCGGTGAGTCAGGCAGCCCCGGGGCTGCCCCAAAGGACCCCATCCCTCACGGCCCTTTCCGGCCGGGGCGGGGCCCCTCCGCGCCTCCCGCCCCCAGTGCCGCCCCTTCGGCCCGCGGGGCTGCGGCCAGGCCGTGCCCCGGCGTTGCCGCGCCAGAGGGGCGGCCCGGCCGGCCGGGGCCGGGAGCCGAAGGCCGCCGCTGCCTCCCGCAGCGCTCAGACGCTCCGTGGAAAGCCGCTGGCTTTCGCTCGCTGAGAAGTTGCAGTGCGAGGATGGAGACGGGCGCAGGAAATTGAAAGGGGCGCTGGGCGAGCGGGAGCGGTGATCGCGTGTGTCCTGAGCCGCAGAACGCGCTTCGAGTAAGATGTTTCATCTGCTTTGATGCAGAGACTGCAATTCCTTCTCTGATGCTTGTTTGTTAGAAACATCATTTTAAAACCAATCCTAATGTAATACTGAATCTGGTGTTTGTAATCTTTTAATGCAGGGCCGTTATATTTTCATAATTTTTTAAATGGCCTTTTCGGGAGGAAGAGTGTCTCTTAAGTCGGTTGCCTGTTTAAAGACTTCCATCTCTTCACTGCAGCCGAGCGCAGCTAAGCAGTGCTTGGGCTGAGACGTGCTGTTTGTCCTCTCCATCGCGTGCTCCCCAGTGCTGTTGCACGCCTGTCGCCCCAGCTCTGCCCCGGCATGCCCGTGTTCCTCCGGCCCTGCCTTTGTCCCCATGGCTGCTGGCAGGTGGAGCCAGCTCCAGCAGGTGCTGCCCTGCTGCCCTCCTTACCTGCGCTAAGCCTGCTGCTCCCGCGGTGCCTGCGAGGACAGGCTTGCGCATGCTGAAGGACGAGGCACTGCAACTCCTTCTGGGACTCCTCCGAGTTTCCAGCTTCTTCACACTGTGAGCTCTCCCTTTGGCTCTGCCCAGCCGGGTTCGCAGCCAGCTGGCTCACTGAAGCCCTAGTTGCATTTAGGATTTAGGGAAGCTGAGGAGGCTTGCCCTTCCCTTGTACGGGAAGGAACTGAGTTCGCTGATGTATATAGTTGGCACTGCAGTGCTCGTCTGCCTGTGTCACCCAGTGTCATCGCAGACACAGTCCAGGTGAGTGGTCCTAGGTGCCACCAGCATTGGTTGGGACAGGGAGGCTCAGCGTCACCCCGTGCTCCAGGTGAGTGCAGGTGTGCCTGTACGTGCCAGCTGTGTGTGCCGGCCTAGGCACATGAAGCTGGTGGGGGCTGGCCCGCAGAAGAGCAAATGGTTGGTGCAGTAACACAGCTGCAGCTTAGCTGAGGTGGAAACTCAAACCACCTAATGGCTGCAAAATCCTAAAGCCATGCTGTCTGCATTTGCCCACGTTTGACATACAGAACAGACTTGCTTGACCTGATGCTGGCTCTCTTCCTTCTTTCCACATAAAATAGCCTGGACTGGTGTCTGGGCTCTTTCTTTACAAGTCTGACTTGACATAAAATTTAATTTTTTGGGTGTGTTCCTGCTGGCCCAAACTCTAAACCTTATTTTTTGTTTTGTTTGATAAAAATATATATATATACTTTCAAGGAAGTAATGGTTATTATCCTCATGTGTTCACTTGCCAACGGTAGTTGCCAGTGTTTCAGGTTGTGAACCAAGTTATTTTTTAACCAGATACTCCATAGATTTGGATTCTTTATACTGTATTGCACTCAAGCCAGTTAAATTAGGGAAGACTCCCAGCCAGAACCAGAATTGTGACAACAACGAGGTCATTAAAAATAAATGCTCAAGCATGTAAGTCAGTTTGGTTTCAGCCTGATCTATTCCATCAGCCTGGTGTAAAACTTGCTGAAGGCACCCGCAATAGTCTTCCTGACTCGGCGGCTTTGGTTCAGTGGTTTCAGCAGGCATGGCAGCATGGTGTTCCCCAGCAGGGATTAGAGAAAATGTGGCAGCAGTTTCTTTACATTCACTTTTCCACTCTATCCTGCTTTCAGTCCCCTTTTTTACCTTTTCTTTTGTACCTGATCCTACAAAATGCATAAGCAGGAGTGGACAAAAGAAAATTCCATTGTTACCTTGTTGGCTTGTGATTGTGCGCTCTAAAAATCAGCAGAATGCCATGAAATGTAACTTTTTTGCCTACGTGTGGTTACTGGGACATGGGCATGCTTTGCTGTTCTTGGTTGTATCAGAGATGATGCAGACCCACCCGTCACATCATTACATCATTTGAGCACTCATTTAAAAACCCTCAGAAGGATTTGCCTGAACTTGAACTGATGGATGTCTTGCACCTGATGCCTGTCCAGGCTGAAGCTATCTGGTGCGCACCAGGTAGGATACAGTAGCTTTGCATGATCTGAAAAAATGCTAGGAGTACAGAGGAGACAGAGTGCATGTGTGCCACGTGTTGAGGCAGATGCTGAAAAGACCTGATCTGGCTTTTGAGTGTGTTTTTTGTTGTTGTTGTTGTTGTTTAAAAATTTTATTTTATTTTATTTTTCCTGTTTTCTGTCTCCCTGTCTCTGTTCAGGAAAACTTGGCTACCACAACCATAGCAGATTGCAGGAATCCCAAGCAACCATATGATGCCCAGTGCTCTGTGACTGTAGATTATGTCAAATATAGAGAGTGTGCTCAATTTACAGGGATGATGGTATACAGATTAGTGTTCTTGAAAGGCATTACTGTGCATTTGGGAAGGGAAAATGATGGCATAGCCCTCTGCAGATTAATATGATTAGCAGATTAAAAAATCCAGGCTGAAGTTGGGCACCTGCTTTCCATTGTATTTCAGTGGGATTTGGCCACTTAACTCTCTCAGGCTGCTTCTGGTTGTTCTTTCTGTGATGCACAACGTTTGTGAGGCATTTGCTTCCTTTACCTAAGTAACAGTCTAGTACCAAAACTTCAAGATGGTGTCAAAATCATCTATATGATGAATCATATATCATCTATATGATCTCTAATCCTGAAAAAAAAAGAAAAAAACATACTTGAATTATTTTTCAGCTTGAAAAGTTTGCTTGGCAGAGACTTTCATAGAAATTATTGGCTTTTTGCAGTAGAGTTATAATTAAGTTCTGGCAAGTTGAAATTTTATTTTATTTTATTTTATTTTATTTTTTGGTGGGGGGGTATTTAAACTTTTCAAGCTGAAAAATAATTCAAGTAGAGAGGTGAGGCCCAGGACATAAGCCTGGAACAAACTGCACTGCAGCAGCCTCAGCTCTATACATGTCCAAAATTTAAGGATCTCTCTCACACACGTGCTTTTGCATGCATATAGCAATAAATAAACCTTTGCTGATACCATAGTCTGCTAGGAATGAGATCCGAGATGGTAATGTAGCATCTCCCTGTGACAGTGTTTTGGCAGCATGCACAGACAGATTTTTTTCTGGTTCCTCTTGGGGATGCCAAATGTAATAGATACGCTGCATCCCTCACGCATGGAGTGCTGCAAGGGATGAGTGCTGGCCTGTCTTGCAGGTCTTCAGAGGGTGCAGTTGTCCTCTCTTCTCTCCTTCCCCTGTTGCACAGAACACTTGGCTTTTAAACTTTGCTAGTTTGTCCCAGATGACATGCAGACAACAAGCTCATTTCCTCTTTTTCAGAACACTAGCATTTCAAAAGCTGCTCCTTGAGAACCCAGATTTTCACAGAATGCAATGATAAAAAAGCTTTGCACGCTACAACAGAGGAAAAAGCTAAGGGCAGCTCAGCAATATCTAGAGAATTTTTTTCTAAATTGTATTTATGATAAAATGATGATGACAAAGTGCTGGCAGTTTCTGATAGCTTGATAGAACTTTTGGATAAATACTTAATGACCTTCCTGTTAAATCCCGGAGAGCCCCATAAAGTCTTCTTGCAAGAGAATTTTTTTTTTGCAAGTGTATACTAAAACAAACCTAAGATGAGTTGGGACACTGCAGTTCAGTTTCTTTGCTTGACAGTCTCCAGACTCAACATTTTCTTTTTTCTTTTGCAGGCCATGTATATGTTTTATGCTTTGGCAATTGTCTGCGATGATTTCTTTGTCCCTTCATTGGAGAAGATTTGCGAAGTAAGTATTAGAAATTTGTACTTGAGCTCGTGTGCTGCTTTAGCAGCGGCTCTCCCTGAGAGCCCCAACATGTGATGATGGTGTATTTACTATTGTCTTAGAGCATTCCCCATGCTTTTTCTTTAGTTGCTCAGCACTGCCTCTGTTAGTTGGCTCAGCTTCATAGTTTTTACTTGCAGGAGATGGGCTGCGTGTCTCCTCTGGTGGGTGAACTTGGTTGATACTCCCTCATAAAACTAGCAGTCTCCTCTTAAATAACGATTCCTATGTGTGCATCATACCACTTCTTGAAAAATGGAGACAATGCATAACATAGAAAAAATATATGCTCTGTAGCAGCAATTCCCAAACTCTACCTCACTGCCACGCTGCAGGCTCCCACAGCACTGCTAGCCGCAGTGTAGGTTTCCAGCAGTGAACCCAGCAGAGCCTGCTAGCTTGTCCTGTGCTCTGCCCCTCTCCGTGGGCAGAACAGTGCTCTGGAGGTAAGGTCCGACCATTAGAGGCTGGGAGAGGGTTGTGAAGTTGTGCATTGCCCACATAAGCAGCAGCGGTTCAGTTCAGTTATGGCTTTGGGCATGGCTGTCAGTTCTCTGGTGACTTGGAGGATAATAACGTTTTATTTCTTGACTTTTGCAAGAATATTGATCCGTGGGGTGTTTCTGAGTTTCATACAGCATTAACTTAAAACTTAGAAACCTCCCAAGCGTCAGACTTGGAAAGAAAAGAATGCACGAGAGAGTTTAGATGCGTTGGTGAAAACCCCAGGGGAAGGGAGAGATGCGGAGCTCCCAGCCAGCTGCCTGAGAGCTGTGTCCTGCCCCACACTACCCCTGGCCCGCAGGACTGGGGAGCTGCGCCGCCCTCCCGCCTCCAGCCAAGGCAGGCCTGCTTTGAGCTGACTCACTCTGGAGCTGGGTCTGACTGCTTTGCCTTTGGACAGAATTGAAGTCTTGGCTTAGGTTCAGGACACTGCAGGGCGTTAGGTTCAGGTCAGCTGTAAAGAAGCTCTTGAACACTTCCAGCAACTGCAGGGGGCTCTGTCCTTCTTTTGCTAAGGCTGGCATGCTGAAATTTTGGAAGACAAGGACTACGTTTTAGCCTGAATCAGCTCAGACAGCGGCAGGGTGAACACAGACCATGTGCCTGAAGTGACTGAGAGCCGTCCCCGAAGTCAGTCTCAGGCAAGGAAATCCTTGCTGCATGTAGACAATATGGTTCGGTCTTGCCAGTGCAATGTCTCTGTCAGCTGGAGGAGGTGCCTGCCGGTCTGCCTGCTGGCAGGTGTCGCTCATCACAGCTGTGCATGGGCCTCGGGAGGAGGCGTGGGAGATGGCAGGAGGAGTCATTTGTGCTGACAGCTCTGATGGAATCTGACTCTAAACTAACCTGATATTTGTAGTTCAGCACCCTGTCACACTGCTTGGTTTTCTTCATTTAAAAAAAAAAAAAGTGACTTCAGGTGGCTGAAGGATGACAACAGATGGCAGGACGTTCTGTCCTGCAAAGTGCCTGAGCTCTCTAGGGCTGAATCTCAGCACAGCCAGCGTGAGATTCAGGGGAAGGGAGCATGCTGTTACCAGGAAGGGAGGAAGGGATGCGAAAGTGGGGATGTGAGATGCTGGAGATGCAGACATGCTGAATTATTTAACCTCCTCTCTCCAGAGCAAGGAAACCCTGCTGGGAATCTTGAGTCTAGAAGGTTTCATCCACTGTAGATGGATGAAACCTGAGCTGAGGAAGTAGTGTGCAGGACAGGCTTGCATTTTTTGGAGGTGCCATCTATATGCTTGAGGGCAGGTCTGCTGTGCAGAGAGACACACACAGAGCCAGCAGACTGTGGGAAATGATTATTTTACTCTACTGAGCACTCATTAGATCCCATCTGCACACGTATTTTGATCAGGTGGCCTTGCTTATGGCGCAGAGGTCTGGTCTGGGTCTGTAGAGAGCTAGCTCCTGTGATAACTCTCCCACTGACTTTCTGCATGGCCTAGGATGAGCTATGTCACTTCTCCATACCTCTATTTCCTACGCTGGTCAATAGAAATGTTGGTTCTCAACTGCATTTACAAACTGCGATAGGAAACACCATGTACGGTGTTCACAGTTCCTAACTTTAGTGGTGGCAAGCTTAGTTATCATAAACAAGAGGCTCAGAGACTGGAAGAGTCCCTCTCCTTTTACCATCATTAGATCTCTAGGTACAAGATTTCTGTCTCTCTCCACCTGCCCGAGAAGGTCCGCCAGCTTAAACATCGGTCGATTATAGAGGTACAAGTTGCAGAAGTTGCAGCACCAGTTGTTCTCCTGACAAGTTCTCAGTGTGTTTGGTTTTGTATAGGCATCTGATGTTGAAAAGCAAGCGCCCTCCCCGTGTGATTTTAACATAATATTTACAACCCCCTGCTTCTAGAAGGCTACTTTCAGCTGACTAGATCTCTACTTTTTGGTTGTTCTTTTGGTTATATGTTATCTTCTCAGTGTTACGTAACAACTCTTCATGTGCTTTAACAGTTATGAACCATTGTGTTATGCAACACCACCAGCAAAATAAGGTGATGATAACTTACACTCAATTGTGTGTGAAAGAAAAAAGCATAGCAATAGAATAGTAGGTCTGGCATACTGTGTTAAGAAGCTACTGTCCAGAAGAAAGATATTGTGTCTTTAGAAATTTTAGAGAAAATGGGTAGTATAAATGGATCAGAATTTTTTTTTCTATTGTTTCTATTTTTTTTTCTATTCTATCCTACTTCATTTTCTCCTAGGAAAAAAAAAATTCTCGCCCCGTAGCTGACCTTTGGGGGCATTCAAGTAATTTTATTTATATATTTTATGCATAATTGAGCAGTTCTGCAATTACATGATAGCAAAAGAAATAAGCATTCTTGTTTTCTGCTCCAACTACTTTTCATTTTATCAGTCCAGAATGTCTCTTCTTCAAAACATCCAGCTTTTCATGGTTGGTCCTTGATGTTAGCACTCAAGAATGTATGGGAGAATGCTTGAGTCACTTCCCAAAGGCCTCTGTAGTTCTTTGGTAGTAGTCGCTCTTGCCTGTTTTTTCTAGGAATGGAAAGGTTCCATTGCTGCCCGATGACAGCAGATGGTACCACCATTGCTCACACTACCCAACGCACTCCCCCACAAAAAGACCTTACACAAAAAGTGAAGTGAGTGGGATGACCTGGGGAGCCAGGGGTTCTCTGCGAGGGAGACCACCTGAGTCCTCCTGCACCACCTGCTGAGATAAGACCTGTGATGCTTTTGAGGGGGATCTCTTGGGTGGTTAATTCACAAAAAAGAAATCATAAGGGAGCAAGCCCTTTGTCAGGAACTCACATTTCAGAGGTTGTGCTGGGTATGGCAGTACAGGTAATACACATAGCATGCAAACAGCTGTAAATGGTAATGACTTGCTGCTGACTTAAGATCTACTATCAGTCATCTCGCTACCACTTACTGTCATATTCAGCAAAAAAGAATTCAGACCCCTGTCAGAGGGCTTGTTTGGTCTTGGAGATCAACCAGTAGTTATTTTACGGTTGCTCACAAATTAGATGCACTGATTTTGAAATAAATGCCCTTTTTCTGGCTTAGCTCCATCTAGTTTGGAAAGTGTTTGTTGAGTTAAACCAACAAGGCAGTTATGCTCCCAAATATGTGCATAGAGATGAGAATTTGTTCCAGAACACTTGTTATGATAGATATTCACGTTCTGTCTTAGTTCAGATGTACTTACAACCAAAGCCCTGATTTTCATTTGTTTTCTAAAACAATTTGTACTTACATTTGGCCAGTTACTCTGTTATTGACGTTACAACATGTTTATGTGACACAACTAACATCATAATGTCAATTGCAAATGCAGTCTGCAGATACCAGACAACACATTTTTCGTTCCTACGCAGTGGGCTGTATTTTCTGGTCTGTTATGTTAGCTTAATCATCATATGTATTGCATTAAATTATCTAGGAACAGTCCTCAAGGGAACCTGCTATGACTTTAAATTAAACCATCCCCACAGAAAGTGCAGCTGGTTTCCTTGATTGGTGGTCTTTCCAAAAGATACCATCTGGATGTGGACTGACTATTGTAGGGTGACCATTTCTGTATAACCATAGAGAATCCTGCAGAAGAACTCAGCCTTTGGGGATCTACTTCTGTTCCTATGAACTTCTTTTATAATAGTTTTAATCCTATCTAAAATCATCCTCCATAAAACTGTGTTTTATCAGGTTCCACAAGCTTTTACAACAGTGTAGCAATGCAGTGGTCTCCTGTTTAAAAAAAACATTCCCGATTAGGGCAGATCTTCTCCTTTTCCCTTGTCCCTGGAACATACACAAAATTCATTATTATATGAATATGGTCAGTGGGTATAGTTAAGTTCTCTTACAGGCTTAAAAATCCTTTATGGGATCTTTGATCAAGGTAAGACTGGGGAGGGGGGATTCTTTTGATTTTTAGCAGTCGTGTCTCTCTGCAAATGTATTTTAATAACGAAAGAGCTGCAGAGGAACCCTGCGCTGTTAGGAAGGGCAGAGGGGAGAGAGAGGCTTCCTGTGGCCTCTCCGGTTGGGTGTGCTGTTCCAAATGTTCCAAACGCTGGGGAAACGTTCTCACCACCTTCAGCTGTCTTCCGCTTGCTTGTAAAATGGCAGCTGCTGACTCGCAAGCATGTGAGTAAGGCAGCTTTGTATAGTAACAACTCAGCAGTTTATGACCGTATGGCAGGGGGTGGCTTTTTTTAGCTACTCATATTAAACCGTGGAAGGTGCCAGCAAGGCATGTGGTCTTTAACAGCTTTGTCACATTTGCTGAGCAGTGACTTGTACAGATGGAACAGTGGGAATGCAGAAAACGTGAAGGAAGCAATTAACCAAGTAAATCTTTGGAAACAGCATATGTCAATAAAGTTTTCATAGAGAAGAGGGTCCTTTCCTTCCAGAAACCACTGTTTTAAATAAGAACAGTCCCTGGGCACTGCTAGTGGAAGGCTGTAGGAGGTAAGTATCTATGATGATGATCCAAGTGAAAGGGCAGGGTGAAGGGAGGTTAAATCTCCAAGGCTGAAATGGTCTTCAGGGAAGAAAGTCAGGGGATGGACTGAGCCCGAGCTCCAGCCCTGCTCATTACAGACCAAAGTACACGAGGTAAGCTTTGTATGCCCGTGATGACATTTTTTCCCATGCATAACCTTTAAATGCATATTGGCAATTTCCTACTCTTAGCAGACAGTGTAACAGTTCTAGTTGAATTCCATCAACCTGTCAGTATTGTAATCAGTGACTCTGATGTGTTTTTCTGCAGCGCTTGCATCTTAGCGAAGATGTGGCTGGGGCAACTTTCATGGCAGCTGGAAGCTCTGCTCCTGAGTTGTTTACATCTGTCATAGGTAACTAAACTGCTGCTTCTTGAAACCTCCTCTTTTCCATCGCTGTTTTTCAGAGTTGAAATGGGATTGCAAAGCACCTGTAATATTTATCATAATACCTGGCCCCTTTCCTCCTGGACTTTAACAGCATTAATTGTGGGGAATCCTCACCAGATGAAGAGGCTCTAAAAAAATGTACCATTATCTCACAGCAGGGCTGCATTGGAAGTGGTTCAATCCGAGCAGTCAAACTGAGGTCAGAAATGCAGGCAGTTCACCTTAACTGTCTGTTAGCCTTACCTTGCTGTAGCACAACCAAAGTGCAGAGCACCAAGTTCTGCACATGCAGCCTTCTCCTCCTGTCCTATCCATCCTGCTATGCTATTTGCTGCACCATCTTTACGGCTTAGCACCTTCAGCCCTCTGGGTTGGTTCCCAGGCAAACTCTTCGTGTCCTCAGACGCATATTCTCTGCCATCACCTCCGCTCTGGTTAGTCATCCAACACGGCTTCACTCAGGGAAATCCAAAGCAGGGGGAGGAAAGGATTTGAGACCCTTACTCACAGCAACAGGTTGGTGAGAGCATCACACTGCCAATGCAGCACTCTGCTCATGGGAAGCGTGATCAAGAGATTCAGCAGTACTTAGGTGTGTGAAACTTGAGGAGACTCATGTTCCTTCAACAGCCTTGAGCTAAGAGGGGACTTCAGTCAAGAGAGCTGTTATAAAATGATTCTGTATGTATGCTACCAGGTGTAAGGTGAAAGTGTTCTTGCAGTTGTACACATCCACACCTCGGTGGTAGGTAATCATTAGAACAACGGATGGGAGGTTAAGGTGAGCTCTCCATCACTGAGGAGAAGTGATGGAACTATTCTGAGCTTAGATACTTTCTCTAGAAGATGTTTCTATTTCAGTCACATCTATCAGAGGCAGAGCACAAATTAATTCACGCCAAGCTGCATACTCTGCAGAGGGAGATGATCAAAGCCTCAAAATCTAGGAGGCTAAAATGGAAGTCCATAGGGTTGATCTGGTATTGTAGTTAAGGGTAGTGCAGTAGCAGGGTGAAAATAAAATCAGATTCCTTCAGGCGGCTCAGAGAAGCCCTAACAGTCTTGCTGTGGTGTAATCCACCAGATACTGAATGTCACTTGGGGGGAGTGCCTACTTCTGGGTAACATGTTACTCAGAAAAGGGAGAAGTGGAGGAAAAAAATCTAAACTGCACTGGCCAGGAAAATACTGCTGGAAACTTAAAAGCAACTGGTGAATTTAAACAGGCTGACAGCTAGCAGGAGATGGAGCGTTATTTTTATGCTGACTTCCTAAGGAAAGAATTTCGTGTGGTACAGTGATGCATGTGTCTGTCAGTTCATCTCCCTCACCATTAGCCTCATTGGCCAATTTTAACCAAATCTGACAGAAGAGCTCTGAAAGGAGCTTGTAACATAGCCCCATAACCCGTTCTGAGAGGCATCACTCAGCTTGCAAGTAACAAGTGTCCAGACAACTCTGAATCTGCACCAACTCATGTTCCAGCTTGTCTTATTGAAGCCAGTGGGTATGGGGGTATGGGGAAGAGCACTGGTGAGGGGATGTCTTACGGGAGATAGTTTCTTGCAGATTTGTGTCCTACAAGATGCTTTCGTGGAGCTTACTGTCTTTTATAATGTGTATTGCCATAATGTTGGATTGCGAGACCAGGAGGCTGGTGACTTAGAAATGTCTAAGGTATTTGGTTTTCATTAGACAATCCACCTGAATCCCCACAGCAAGTTCTGCCACCTTTATTCACCCTAGTACCTTTCTCTGCAAGTTGCCCTATTAAATATGAGTAAAAGTAGCAGAACTGGTGCATGCCTTTAGATTCATTAATGGGGCAATTTTAGAGGAAAAACTCTGTACTTTCCAATTTACACAGCTTGCCTTGAACTTGTTTTTCAGGTGTTTTTATCACAAAAGGAGACGTAGGTGTTGGAACCATCGTAGGCTCTGCTGTATTTAACATTCTCTGTATTATTGGTGTGTGTGGGCTTTTTGCAGGACAGGTAAGAGCATTTAATGATTCCTAACAGTTATTGCATGCCTTGGCTGTACTGTGAAATCAGTTGCCGGGTTCACAACCTTGCCACAAACTTCTCTGCTTTTGTTCTATTTAATAGGGTCCTATGCTGTTCCTCTTGCATTTTTTGAGATGAAAAGCAGAACAGTAAATGTCAGCTCAGACGTTTTAAGCTGCCTGAGATACGTGGGTGGTCAAAGGAATAAACGTTGGTTATTTAACACATCCTCTTGGCAGCTATCAAAAGATGCGTTGTGATGTTTGTATCTGGTTCGTAGACCAAAGGAGCCAGGAATGTGTGTGTGCACCCCTGGCTGGTAAAAATGCAATTTGGTGGGCCATGAAAGATGCCCCCCAAAGAACGATGACACTTCTAGAGCATCATGAAAGATATGCTGCCTTTGTGCAAGAGACGTTGGCGACTGTCATGACTTAGGAGATTCTATGACAAATATTCAGTCTTTGCTTGTATTTTAATCTCATTATTTATGTCCTCAGATTCACAGAATGGTTTATGTGGGAAGAGACCCCTGGAGGTCTCTGATCTAGAGCCCCTCACAACCCCCACCACCCCCAACTCAAAGCAGGGGTAACTCTACAGTTGGATCAGGTTGCTCAGGACCTTGTCCAGTCAGATTTTGAATCATTCCAAGGACACCACAAATTTTACCTTACTAGCAGTAAGGCTATCCACTCCTGGTACAATTTCTGACTGTTTTCCAGCATGTCAAACTAAATATGACAACATGAGCTATTCATCTGAAATTAAAGTAATTAAGTTGTGAGATCTGAGCTGCTGTCTGACTTGCAGACATGATTGACTCTGTATAATTAAATATCTGAATCTGCATTCACCTTAACACTTGCCAACATGCACAGTATTTTTATGATCTCGTAAAATGTTCTTTGAAATCTTACTGTACAGACTTTTTTGCAAAGAGGTGAGGCAGGTTAACAGAATCAATACAGAACAAGAGGATAACCAGCTCTGGAAGAATAACGTAAAAGAAGGGGCCTCTATAACTTGGTCAATATAAGAAAGCAAGCAGAGAGCTTGGGCTTTCCTGGGAAAGTTTGTAATCAAATTGTATTTGCCTTAACCATGAACTTTTTCAGGATGAAGATGAACATTTGCATTATGGAGAGGCTTGGGGAGGAATCCACAGAGGTACTTTTAGCCTCCTAAGCTCTCTGATTTGCATGGGAACATGCAGCTGAAAGCTACACACACTTGTTCAATATGGTAGTGGTTCTACTGTAACTCTTACTGCGAAAGCCTAATTGATTCAGGCCAGTTTTTAATTACCAAAGCTTTCCCAGGGCATGAAGCTGTGTTCCCCAGAGGCGTTCTCCTGTAATCAGTAGGACTGTCTCCTCAGGTTGCTTTTTTCAAACAAATGAAGAAGATTAACTGTTTAGCACGATGACAGAGGAGCTAATTATTCCGATTTTCACTCTCCACATTGTTGACTGCAAGCCTGAAACCTGCTAAAAAAGCTAGCTACAAATGACAGCTTCCAGTGGAAAAGGCTTGATGGAGTTTGGGGGTTGACAGAGAATGTAGTCATAGGCGGTGGCGGGTGGGAGGTGTTTGTTTCTGGAGGATACAACACGGCCAAAATGTTCTCATAAGTGCCTTCAGCCTTCCAGGCGTGATAGCTTTCAGAAGTTCAGAAGAGGATTGCCTGCCCTAAGTCATCCTAAGCAGTCTGCGTCTTTTTCAAGCAGACAATTGAGATTTCGACTAGTTTGTCCTGATTTTGTCTTTCCTTGGCTCTGCTAGTGGTTGGTGTGTGTTTTCATCAGGTCACTTAGCTTCTGTTTGGTGCAGTTTAACTTGCAGTGGATTGGTGAGAATTGGAATGATTTAAATCACTGCTTGGAATCAAGATTCAAATGAGCAAATAGGAAACCTCAGTTTAAATAATTCTGATACTCTAAACTTTGTTTTGTTTTGTGCTTTTCAGTTTTTCCACTCCCAACCCTTCATCAAAAAGTCATTTGCTTTTACTTGCATGATTCAGTGCATCTTTTGTTGTTATTCTGAGGAATTTGGTTTTGTTATAAGTAATTTCTCTACGGATGCTCTAACGTAACTAGTGGATCTGGATGCCAGATTTGAGTTGCCTAACAGTCAGGGGAGTCTGGAAGCAGGTTGTCAGTCTGAGCTGCTTGCTCTGCTCCAGCTCAGGCAGAGAAGGGTTTTCGCTTCAGAGCTCTGACCTGAGAAGTCAGCAGGTAGAGTCCTCTGTTTTCCACGTGAGACCAGTGAGTCAATGGGCAGGGATTTGCCAGCCAGATTTTGCTGTCTTGGTAGCCTGCCCTGGGGCTGCTCAGGACACACAACCGTTTTCTGGGACTCCTGGCCTGGAAAGCTGTGTTTGGGCATCTTTGTTTGAGGCTGGACTGCTTTCAGGTTGTCAGGTGGAAGTGAGAGAAGTGGAGAATTAATCCCATGGTATGGCCGTTTGAAGCTGGTGGTGCTTATATGGCCTTCGTATTCATCAAAACCTGTTATTAAATGCTCTGCTGTCAGGAAGTGGCTGCTTGAAATTGCCAGGGTGGACAAGAAGAGCTGATGCTCCCTTCCCCCTGTGTCTGCTTTACAGGTGGGATCCCACCGGCAGCGGGGACAGTTTCAAGATGATCATGGTGCCGATTTCTGCCTGGGGAATTGCAGAGGGGTGGATGCAATCCCACCACTGCTTTCCTGAATCACCTGCCAGCAGTAGTTGGGATGTGCCAGCGGGAGCATTTGTTTGCTGATAAGGGCAATTTGCAACTGCAGTTGTGGGAGGTTATTGGGATCCTGCGAGGTGGTGAATACCTGACAGCACTCTGTTGGGGTGCTCGGTTGCTTGGAGATGCTGGAAGCCCAGGAGGTGGACGGAGATCAGCACACGCAGCAGATCTCAGTAAGCCACAACACTGCGACAGTGCTGCTTTGTCCCCTCTCACAGTGCTCACCTTGAAGCTGGGAGAAGCATCTCTGTGCTGGAGATTATAGGGCGGCTGACTGGTGGCAGAGTGCTCGGGAGTGCTGTAGTGCCCACAGGCTGGAGAACCCAGAACTAAAGCCTGTAAGAGATATCTTTCCCCTAAAAATTTCCGTAAGCACTCTTTAGTTTTGCAGAACTGTTTAGTGTCATCAGAAAGCCTTTTTTTTTTTTTTTGACCACTAAAAATTGAATTCAAAAATATCGGTCAATTCTATCCAGGATAGATTTTAGTTTTAAATTAGGTTGTAGTATGCATATGCTATGCTGAATGTGTTATTCTTCGGCTTAAGAAATTACTGGTTTTGGCTACATGCACCTTCTTTAAAAAAAAGAAAAACCCACAGCCCCAAAAAGTTGGTATGCATTTATTTGAACACCAACTCTAATTGATTATTTTTCTAAGCATTTAATGGCTAGCAAGTGCACGCTTCTCAGAGTAAATCACAATAGACATCCCACTGCTGGAACTGGAGAGGAAAGCGTGATGCCCACACCTCTGTTTGACACTATGCACCTAAAAACTGCATTAAAAGAGCATTATTAAGGTTGAAAGTCAAACACTGAAAAGTTATAAAATAGCAGCATTAAGGTTCCTTGCGCAACCTTAATTTGGCCCCCCTGCTGTGTATGCGTTATTATATGGTCTTTAATTACATGATCGCATGCTGGTTTCTCCACGGGGTCCCTGCCTCCATCAGTGCACAGAATGGACTTTGCTCACTTAATGAGCAGCTATTCATTATTTTGTTTTCTCTTCATTGTTCACTGCGTGCCCTTCTGCCTTATTTACCAGGCTCTATTCAAATCCTGTTCCAGAGGCAGAATTATTAATTTCCTCTTGAACTTCTGCCGATCTCATTGCTATTGTATCCGAGCAGTTGATGAACAATTAATTTTCCCCAAACCTCTGTGAGATGAAGGGTTGTTTTAAAGGTGGGGAAACAAAGCACAGAGAGATTAAAGACAAAAGAAGAACTTGTCATTTTAGGTGCCAATTAGAGCTGGCACGAGCCTGTTTTTCTTGCTGAATGTATAGCATCCTGTGGCATTTTCTTTGTTCAGAGCATAGCTCCCTCTGGCTCTGGATGCTGCTCCCGTTGCTCCTGCTGCTCCAACTCAGCATTGCCCAAGGGTTTCCTTGCCAGGCTGAGCTTGGTGTCAGTGGCTGCTCGACGTCCACGTAGACCAGCTCTCCTTGGGAGCTTTCAGCTGCTTTAGCCATATGAACCCCTTTTCCTTCTCCCAGATCCCAGCATATGCTCTGCCTTCTACAAGGGCATGTACAAAACACCTCTGTCATCATTAACCCTGGATTCATTTCTGGGACCATTCTTGACTGAATTAGCAAGTGACTTAAGTACCTCATGATGTCACATTTAGTGCTTGGTCTTGCTAGCGTAATCATGTTCCTTCTAAGCACCCAGCCACTCCAGGCTTCATTCCGTATGATCTATCTCCCTGCTCCCCCTCTGTCCATTTCTTGAGGCTTGAGAGAAGAACTCCAGGTTTCCCCTTAGATCATTGATCCACCCCATACCTGTTTCTCAAGTGCCTGGCTTTCCCCCGGTCCCACAGAGGTCTAGGTCCCTTCTCCTCTCCCCACTGCTCTGCTCTGTGGCTCCTTGGCCTGATGCCTCCTAGCTGACCTTCTCCATGTCAGGGGTGCACCTTGGGAAGTACAGGAGCCTGTTTGAGAGCCAGGGCAATCACATTTTGTGCTGGTTTTGTCTCCTCCGCCAGCTGGAGACTTGGTATACCTGGCAGGCAGTTCACGCTGGAGCCTTGCAACACATCTGCCCTTACTCTACTTGCAAGTGGCCTGTGGCTGGAGGACCACACCACCTCTGTGTTGTAATCCCAGCAGAGAAGCAGCCTCCCCGAGAGGCTTGTAAAGCCTAGCAAAGAGCTTTCCTTCCAGGATGCATCTCTGAAGTCCTTCACAGGCCTGTAGCAAGGCTCCCTCATGCAGCACGGGGAGTCTAAAAGGGGAGGACACCCTCTGCCTGGTGCCTCCGTGCTGTCTGCTGCGGGCCCCCGGCAGGTCTCAGGCTACGCTGTGTCTCAGTCCGACACACTCCTGCATTGCTTTTCACCTCTGCCTTCCAAGCAGGAGGCTTCCTGCCCAATGCTCAGAGCATGCTGGAGGTGGGTGGTGGGGGCTGTGGAGATCACGGCCACCCTGGCTGGCTGCAGGCACCTGCTCAGGCTTCGCTCATCCGTCACTGAGCCCTGCATCTGTTGCACTGGCCCACGTGAGAAGATGCTGCTGCAAGCTGATGCAGTGCAAAGGGGAAAAAGGAGGAGCAGGGAGCAGTGCTTCATGCTTAGCAGTCAGTCTAAAGTAGCTTGGGAGCAGGCTGCCAGAGGCCCTCAGGCAAGGCAGTAATTAGAAAAGCTTCCACTTCATTTCTTTATTTATGTATTTAATTTAGAAATTTTAAGGAATTTATCAAATTGGTAGCTAGAGCCCCAGTCCTGTAAGCAATTGCAGCCAAACTCATTTCTGCACGCTGAGCTGCTTGCAGGGTGGGTGTCTGAAAGCCACACAACTTGTTTATACTGTCTGCTGTCATGCCTTGTTTTAGGGTTTCCAAATAACTGTGGTAGTGTTGTAAGTCTCCTGAAGAGCTGCTCTCATGCTAAAAACCAGTTGCTGTAGATGAAAATCAGCTTTAATGTACTGTTGTGCTCCTTTTTCCTTTGTGGCCCAGCCAGAATGGACGGAGTCGGGCTGGAAATTGGATTGGTTTGAACAATGTCAACAGACTGGGGAGATTAACCATGTGGCTGTCTTGCACCAGCCCAGAGCTGAAATTTTGTCTTACAAACTCTGGGAAAGGATTAATAAATGCAAGCAAAATTGCTTTAAGCAACCATGAAGACATTTCTGTTAGTGTTAAGTATTATAAACCCCCTTGTCACCCTTGTTTGTTTTTAAGCAATACAGAAAATGTGAAAAAGTTTCAAATCCGGTACAAGTCAGAGGCACCTCTACCCACCATACCCTAAGAATTGGCTGACTTCTTACTAATTTCAAAACTGAGTTGTTTCTAAATTATGTCAAAAGTATTTGTGCCATGGTTTGTTACTGAAAAATAGGAAAGTGTGCTTCAGTAGCCTGAGAGTGAGTTGATTTTCTCTTCTAATTAGTGTTGATGACACTTTGCAGATCACCAGTGAGGTTTCTGGACTGGAGGGATTTTTCTGTCTGTTCTCACTGATACGAGCAATGAAATCTCCTAAGGTCTTTATGCTTGGCACACAAGGACTAGTTTTCAAAAAGTGACAGTTGATTCAAGCTGCCTCCATTTTCAGATGGCCAAACCAAACCTACATGCAGAGGCTGGATTTTCTGAACAGGCACACACACTCTGAAAACCAGACCTCTTTTACAATATCTTAAGCTGCGCCTCTGGAAGCTGAGAAACTCAACCTCTGATTTGTTTTGAAATCCCTGACCAAAGTGTACTTAGAGAGAAAGATAAAGTTTACCCATGTGGATGACAGAGTGCAGCTTACCTGACTGTGATGGTGAGCCTTAGAAGCTTTTCTTTCTTTCTTCTTGGATCCTATTGTAATATTCTGATTCTGTCTTACATGCACACACACACAGAGGGGAAGATTTGCCTAATTTCATCTAGGCAGTAGGTGCAATTTTTAAGCTGTAAGTGGGTTTAGTGTATGGAAATACTTTAAGAACTGTCCTCGTTTCCCCAGATGCTGGTGTGCTGCAGAATGGATGTCTCTGTAGCTGTTTCTTCTGTTGTTGGCATACCTGTGACACTAATGCGTATTCTCTTTCAATTGTACAGCTAAGTCACGTATCCTAAACACTGTTTATTTAGCTGCTGTGTCTGTTCTATTTGCTTTCCATTGGCCAGGAGAGCATACAAGAAAGTGACAGAATGCTGCAAGAGATGCAATGCTCTTCTGCTCAACTCAAATGCAGCCCTTCAAACAGAAGTTCAGCAATGCGTCACGGCAGTGCGTGCTGAATAGCAAGGTAGAGATACAAGCATGGAGGCTGCTGTCTGTGTTGTGACAGATTGTATAAGGATTTTTCCGTGACTGCAAGTCAACTGTATGGTCCTGGACAGATATGGGGAGATTGACCTTAGCCCAGGGTCCCATCCAAGCCTCAGTCTCTGTCCTGTTTTCTCTCACTAGCTTATTTGTGCTTCACAAATTCTCCCATCTCCTTCCACTCCCTTCTCATCATCCTCGGTGGCAAGGATGTGGGATTCTCCGAAGCAGGCAATGCTTGTTTAATTCAGCTCTCATGCAAGCCAGCCCAAGCAGAGTTTATTCAGTTTTTAAAATTCCTCCGTCTAGATTCTTCTCTTTTTTGCAGCCCTGCTGCTCTCTCCTGCATGTTACCCAGTCCTTCTTTGTCCTCATCCAGCACTATACTGCGGCCTTTTGCAGTGTTGCGCAGAAAAGGATGAAGGATTAGAAGAGGTCAGCAAGAAGTGCATAAGTGAAAGCAATTTGACCACATGATTTGCAAGTCATTCCAGCATTAAACAGTCGTTTTTAATCTTCATAACTTGGATTTGTTAATTATCATCTAATAGGTGTGTTTTGCAAGTGAGTTCTAGTTTTCCTGTTTCACCCTTCCCCAGGATGGGACAGGCTGCTCTGGATGGAGCAGGGGACCTTGTTGCTGGGTTGTGCCAGAGACTTCTTGTACTGGAAACGTTCTTGATTTTTAGGGGCTCTTCTGGGTAATTAGCCTGTCAAGGGGTCTAGTTGGGGACCAGATGTCATTCCTCATGTATACTCCTATACTGGAGTAAAAAAGGACTACTTTGGCCATCTGATGTGATTTCTTCTGCTCCAGTGGTATCCTTTTACCAGAGGAAGTAAAATAAATTCAGAAAGCTCTCCTCTGTCCAGGTCATGGTAAGCCATTGCGTAAACTAGGAATGCCTCTCAAAATCATGAGCTGGTGTGCATTCAGCTTTATCCCAGGGTGTGAAAATACCTAAGAAATCAATGTTACAAATAGTGAAGAGCTGAGTAGAGGAAACTATGAACAGAGATTTAATAACCAGGTAGAATGTTGTTTATTGAAGAGGCTGGGACTTTCTTAGTCTGTTTTTAACCTAATTGTGTCATACAGTTCGCTTGCATGCATCTTAATCTTTTAAGCTTTAATTTCACAGACAGCAAGTAATTCAGACTGGAGTCGTTACTGACCTTTGGTTTTAAGATTGTGTTCATAAGGTTTTTTTTTTCTTCCGGATTGCAGAGGAATTTTGGGAGGGGGGATTTGGAATTTTTTTTTGTTTTTTTTTTCTTATTCTTCTTTGGTCTGTGACCAAGTAGAAAACATTTTAACTTGTGAAGCAGTAGTTTAAGGAGAACTTAGTGCCAACTGTTGCGTCTGTATGCTGCTCTTGTAGTCCAGGACACAACAGTATTTCGTGCTAGCAATGGTTTTTAGTGGCTGTGGGCCTGCTCTTTCACTGATGTAAGTCTGTTGCAGACTTGAAAGCAAAGAAGGGACCCAGCAATAAGCCAAATAATCTGCATTCCTAATGGGGACATCAGCTGTGGGAATCGCCGTGTGTGTGTGAAACCCCAGGCATCAGAAGAGCAGAGAGAGGAAGCTGGCGGAGTTGCTCCCTCTGTCCTGCAGAAAGTCAGACCATCAATAAGCAGCGTAGACTACAGGCAGAACAAAAAGGTGTTGCTGGAGTTTCAGAAGAGAGAGGCATCAGTTAATACAGAGGTGCTGCCAAAGGGTCCTCACAGTTCAGAGGCTGCAGCCTTTCCGAATGCCCTGGTAAAGCCCCTGCGCACTGCTCCCACAAAGAGGGTCTGCCCAGCAGCTGGGCCAGCAGCAGAAGTTAACTGCTGACACCGCTCCTGGGCAGGCAGACCAGCAGGCTCCCCTGGCTCTCG
Source organism: Chauna torquata (assembly GCA_013399475.1). Classification (NCBI taxonomy): domain Eukaryota; kingdom Metazoa; phylum Chordata; class Aves; order Anseriformes; family Anhimidae; genus Chauna; species Chauna torquata. The sequence continues at coordinate 80,929 of VXAL01013561.1, read as the reverse complement.
CACCCTTGTTTGTATGTCACCAGTGTTGCTCCCTGAAGGAGCAATCAGGGAGGATGCTCACCCACTGTAAATGCAGCAGAGTGCTCCTTTTACCTGTGGCTTTCCTGCTGGGATGTTTGGCACTGGCAGATAGCAGACCCACTCTGAGTGATAAAGCAGATTAGACTCCTTTCCAGCTCCGCCTTTAACACAAATGGTGTTATCTTGGGAATTGGGGACTTGTGGATTTAAAGCAAATTTGTAGCCATTGTCTGAGCAAATATTTTGTTTGCTACCCAGAAAACACTGAAAAAGGCCCTTTATCCTGTTCTCTGTATGGGTCATGCCTTGTCTTCCGCAACGCTGCATGCACATCAACCTGTGCGTGGTGAATGAGCTCCGCCAGAGGTACCTGTTGCACCATCAGCCTTTTGGAGAGGTCTGATGAACTCTAAAAGCAGGTTGTCGTTCCAAAAGTAACTTTATTTCCAAAAACTAGGCCAGCAGCACGCATGAAATCAGTATTCCTGCACTGGGCGCCGGTTTAGCAGAGCAGCTTGAAGCAGGGTGGCTTGCATCATTTCTGTGGAGAGAGGCACGTAAGCCTCGGCTTTGTGGTGTCAGGGGCCTGGCTCCTGCGCCTGCATTGAACCAGAATCCGCATGGTGAGGTCAGTGAAATTGGGCCTGATGATGATTTTTATTTTCTTATCAGGTCCTTGTTGCTGTTGTGATCACACCTAGCAGTCTCAGTCACTGATTAAAACTCCACTGCAGTGTGTATTATACAAATACAGAGCCAGAAAGCTGGTGACCAGAGTGTACAATGGGAGACGACGGCAGGGTCCAAGCAGGCAGACAGGAAAGCACATTCTTCACAGAATTACACTCAGTAGTAGGGCAGAAACAGGGGAGGCAATCAGAGGAGTTGAAAATGGATTCCTATTAGTACCAAGATAAATCAGTTCCTAATGGCCACTAAATATCATCACCTGTCAAGGTCAAGTTTTCCCTGTCAAAATTCACACACAAATCAATACTGCAAACTTACCATTGATGAGCTTGTTTTAAAATCATTTCTAGTGCAAAAACAAGGGAAATCACAAAGTCTCTTTGCATGTCTAACAAGGACTTGCCGGTGCGAGGAGCCTGGGCAGTGTCACCGTGAGCACACCTTCCTGCACCTCATCGAGAGCTGTCTTTGAGCTCTGCTGCTGATCCTCCGCAGGATCGTCTGCGATTGGGAGGCGTCTGTGAATATTTGGGATCTGGCTGCCTTGGCTCTGCGGGAATCTGGCTGAAAAGACATGCTGATCTGAACAACTCATGGACGATTACGAGTACCAGTGGAGCAGGGCAATATTTTTGGCTTTGTCCTGAGGTTTGGAGGATGTCTGCTGTTTCCATTCTGAGAATGTCATGGAGATGGATTGCTGTTACAGTAGTGAAAATATCAAGAACTGCTTAAAAAGCAAATATTCTTGGGGAGATAGTGAGAATAGATTGTGTTGGTCTGCAGTGTATGAACCAGGAGCTGGAGTGATGGTTGAACTCTGCAGGGAATGGCTAACCAGCAGTAAAATTAGGGGCCTGGTAATTGGAAGGAGCTTTCCTCCCAGCGAGCCCGGTAGATTAGAGCAGCTCAGCAATTACTGGCTTAGAGACATGTATTTTTAAGGCCGGGATTTTTTTTGGCCTGGCAATTGCTTGTATTTTGTTTTGCTTAAGTTGCTGGGAGGGTTGTTTAGTGTTGGTCAAAGCCCTGAGCAAGACCAAATGCTACATCACAGGACTTGGGTGTCCTTGCCAGGTACTTGATAGAGGTTCTTATCAGGGAACTCAGCTGGATACTCGTGGTGTCCTGGGATGCTGGGATGGCTGTGATCGCTGCATGTCAACATCAGGGAGACATCATGGTGGGGTATGGATGGGGGCATCTCTGTCTGCTCCCCAGGATTCAGTCCAGGACGTGCGCACATGCCGCGTGTCCCCACACAGGAGCTGTCGGCTGATGGCGACTGCCTCCCAGCTTTCCAGGAGGCTGCACAGGTGGCAGTGGCTTTCCGTGCAGGAAGCTGTCTAAAATTTCAGCCTCAGCTGTGGCAGGACAGCAGAGTGGTTCAATGCTAGGAAGGGACATGGGGTCGGGGACTTTTGCTGTGCTGCTGTTAGACGGTCCCTCGTGCACTTGCCTAGCAGTTTGGGAGTCAGTCTTGCCTTCCCTTCACCTGCGAAATGGGGCTGTGCAGCACGGAAAGCCTTCCCTTCGCTGTGATTTCTCATGCTTCTGCAGCTCTCTGACCCCAACTCCTTGCAAAACATCCGAGATGTTTGTACCCTGCTCTCACTGATATTTGTGTTCCCTCCAGGGACCTTAAAGCAGGAATAAGTGTGACTGACTCACGGGTTCGGGTCTGTTTGTCTGGCAGATGGTTGCTGAGGGGGCAGCAGGGGTAAGCTTACACCCTGTGACCTATGCTGTGTTTTTTTTGCAGCTAATGATTATAAGCTTCTGATTGACTGATTGCTCATTGCAAGTGGGATGTAGTAATGCCCAAAAAGAGGCAAGTTTTGTGAAAATTAACTTGCACGTCCTGATGGTCAGGCAGTTCCTCTCTTGTAAGCTCTGCTGGAAGACAGCAGTTATTATCTTATGAAATTCCTTCCTGCCTTATATCTTCATTACAATTGCTATAGGACAGATACATTTAAGAGCAACAGAGAGAAAGTGTGTGCGGAATATTAAACACGCGGTTGCTATTTCCCTTCTTATTTTTGGTTGTGACCTTTCAAACAGCACACAGTCTGCAGCCTTTGAATCGCAGATGTAACCTTTGGCGCTCCCTCTGCTCTTTTTCCTGGTGGCCGAGCACTGCCAGGTGCTGGGGGCTGCCTTCAGGCGGGGGGTACCTGCCTCCACCCTCGGCTGCCTCCTGGAGCGGGGCTGCCTCCAGAGCTGGCTGGAGCCAGCGGAAACCCCGCCGTCCCTTCTGGCAGGACTTGTCTTCTCCAGAAACAGGAGAGATTGTGAGACCAGTTCACAGGACGTTTTACTAGGCAGATGAGGGAAATGTGGTCGAGATGAAATTACCTCAGAGAAGGTGCAAAATGTGTTGGAAAAGTATCCCCGAAAGGCCATTAGCAAAGGCCACGTGGAAGGGTGCATTCTTGGCCAGAAGTCACATGGCAGACTGCACTGCAGACATGCAAACCACAGATGAAGGCTGCAGCCAGGAAGATGCAACTGAGACGGTAGGAAAAGCATCCCTCTGGTGAGGGCCAGGAGCCTTCGATGCTGGAGGACAGACGGGCAGCCCTGAGGTCCCTGCTGCACCGATACCGCTTCCTCTCTATCTGGATTATGGAGTGGGTCAAAGTGCTAGCAGCAACTGGACGGCTCTCTAAACCATACCAAGGCCTGGTATTGCTCAGGCACAACTCCGTGTTTTGCTGTGGGAACGATGCCGGTGAAGTGATGCCTCCAGTACTGTTGGGCAGGCTAATGAATGACTTGCCCAGGCAAACATAACAAGTGGATGCTGGTAAGATGATTTACACTAGGGCAAAAAAGAGCTAAACAGAGAAAAAATGTGTCAAAACAGAGATACATGCATGAAGTTGGGTGACAGCGAGAAATGAATGTGGTGCAACAGCTCTGTTAACTGTTTCTCTGTGATGTCTGTGGATCCCCTGTTACTGCAGGATCTCAACCTCATGCAGTCCCGCGTGCATTTGTTCTCTGGTGCTGCTGCTTGGGTATAAGATATTCCTTTATGCCCTGTGCCAGGAAGGGATAGCGCTCACTTAACTCACCCGAGCTTAGGCCATAAGGCTGGGGAAGGAGCAAAGAATCGCCACCGCATTGCTTCATCCCAAGTGAATACCTCCCCCTCCAAACTGGCACTGCTCTTCAGTATAACACACGGGAATATGTCTCCCAGGAAATGCACAGGGGCTCTCCAGTGGCTTCTTGCTGAAAGTCACAGATGGATGTACAGCCTAATTCAGTATAAAGATAAATACAAATAAGGCAGTGCCACTGTCTCACTTTAATATCTGGTGCTTCATTGATATCACGACCAGTGAGAGTGAACAGGCAGGTGGCAGGATCCTTGTAATTCCTTGAGCCGAGCAAGGAGTTCCTGAAATAATAAATGGCAAAGTTAACAGGCAGAGCCTGTGCTTTGTCAAGGGAAATTTAGCCCTGGGAGATCAACCCCCCTCCAGGGCTGTCCCAGAGGGTGAGGCCCTTGACAGATTCACCAAAGGCAGTTGTTGATATTCAGCTTCTCAGAAGTCAGAATTTCCCAGGCTGCTGTCAAGACAGGCAGAAAGAATTTGTTTGGTTTGTTTGTTGTTGTTGTTGTTGTTGTTGTTGTTTTTCCCCTGCAGATTGACAGATGCCAGGGCAGCATGAAATCTGAGGGATCTTTTTAATTTCTCCAGTTTGAGCTGCAATCTTATGAGGGGTGTTTCAGCTTTGTGCTTTGGTCGCAGGACAGGAGAGGGTCCCCTAAGGTCTGGACTGTCCTGAGCCGTCTGCTGTGGCCACCAGTGGAGTTGTCCCTGGAAGCATGAGCAGGCCTAGACGTCATCAGCCCACCCTAGTCTTGGACCAGTTTCCAAATGCTCAGAGACTTGCCTGCCATCACCCAACACCTCCAGGAGCAGCTGCACGTGTATCCACACACACACACGCAGGGCATAAGGAGTGAGACCAGGCATGCGCCCTGGCATATGGTGGTCCTCTGCTTGCACTGGAGGAAGCTCGGTGGTGTATCTGGTGAGGGAGGCTGGGTGCTGTCTGTGTTCCCCCGCTGTGAGATGTGCGTGCCTGGGAAGATGGAAGAGCTCTGTTGCAGGAGAGCTGTCTGTAAGAGCGACATCTTCTCTGTGGCGGATGGCGGCCTTGTCTAGTTAGTGCCAAGCTCCTTGACGCTGTAAGGGCTTCAAGGAACTGCCCCAGATGTTTGTTCATATTCTGGAAAAGCTCCATGATTTTTTAGTGCTACCATTTGTAGAAATTGTAAGAATCCCTTTATTTCTGTCTCATTCACATACATATCTCCTTAACCACTATGACTTTTGAGATTTGAATGAACCTTAGTCTGTATTTAACCAAATAAAATGCAGTGGAACTTAGTAAATTTTACCTCAGCATGGTGAAATAGATTTTTCTTGTTATTTTTACCCAGAACTGACACAGATGACATATGATGGCTCGTAACTAGAATTTTGCAAATGTAGCGCAATCCAGTCTTTAACATAAATGTCTGGCATGCAAGGATCTGTTCTTGTAGGCAGGTTTTGCTATGTCCAGTCAAGTCATTTCCCTCTCTCACAAGTACCTAGTGGAGAAAGTGTTGGTTGTTTCATGGAGGATATTACAATTTTCTGCTTGACATGGCTGAGTGGCTGTGATTTCAGGATGATGGGCTGGATTTGCCTAAGGCCATTCAGTTCCAATAATGATGTTTATTGCTAATAGATCCGCTATTTATATTCGTGTAGAGCAAGTAAAATTAAACCTCAACTAATATCACTGTTATTACCAATGCAATTAATGACAATGAAACCCATTAATAGATGAGGATTTCACAGTGGACTGTAGGTAATTCTCTTCCTGAAATGACCCACTGAAATGATGTTGCTGCAACAACAAGCATTATTCATTTAGTTGAAAATCCTGTGACAGAAGGGCGTTGCTGCCCTCACTTTGAAGACAGGGAACATGAAACAGGCAAAATCCTGAAATCTCTTATCCTTCAGTGGAAGAGTCAAAATAGAGTCCAGATCAGTGGATTCCAGTGGGGTTGCCAATATGTTGACTAATACTAGCAGTCAGCTGAGGATTTTTTGGAGCAAAAAGCACGAGGTCTTCTCTGTTTGGGGAACAGACCGACATCTGCCGGGAAGGGAAAAGATGCAAAACTTTGCTAACAAATAGGCTGTACCTGACCATTAAACGACAAAGTCGATTCTCCAAAAAAGAGCTCTGAGGCTCTCAGTACAGCCTCATTCAAGCTTTGTGGAGTAAAATTCCAGTGATTAATTTGGAAGCACCCTTGGGTCCCAGAGCTGCGTGGAAGGCCTACCCAAAATAGCAGCTGTGGTCAGACACTGAGGAACATCTGCTTGTGGTGTAGTGCTGTAGGAGATATGTTTGTGCAGAAACTATGCCTAATGAATTAAAGACATTCTGGGATTTCCCTTGAAAACTGGTGAGAAACGTTCATCTTTGCCAGAGAACACATGCTGCTGGATGGCAATCTCTTTGTCAAGATGTACTACCACCAGCGAACTAAGCGACGCACAGGGAGTCAACAACACCTTGTGCACGGCAGCCGGGAGGTGCTCCCAGCTGTGAGTGCTGGAGGGGGCGTTCAGTGGTCGCTGCCGGTGTGTCTCTGCTGATCTCTGTAGTCTTAGGGCTGATTGCTGCGGGGATTGTCTTTAATCTTGTGACTCCCTCACCCAAGAATTCCTGCCTCTTCACATTAACAAATTAAGTATTGTTTTTTCCAATACCTGAAAATCTAGACCCTCTGTGCCAGTGAAACAGTATTAGGGGGCTTGCTTCCAAAACTGAGCATTTCCAGGCAATGATGATAGCTGATAACACAACCTAAGAATTGTAAGGAAAGAAAGGACAATGAGAGGAGGGAAAGCCCTGGAACAATTCAAAGTGAATTGGATCTGTAAAGTACTTGGGTGTGCTTGGATAACGTGTGACATGCTTCCCCTGGGAAGCTGAGCAGAGAAAATATCCAGTAGTGTGTACGCTTCTGTACTGCCTTGTGCCTTTGTTAGCAACAGCAGAAGCACCAACATCCTTACTAAAACTAAGACAAACTTAAGGTGTGTTTCAGCAGTTCTGCAGGGTTTGGTCTCATTCAGAGGGGTCGAGTCTTTACTGTACTCATCTCCTCGGAGCATCACGCAGCAGGTGATATTGAAAACATGCCCAGGTGCCTCCCCTTGCCGTGAGTCAGCTTGCAGTGCCTGGTGCCCAGCCGGAGCTTTCTCTAGAGCATGCTGCAGCGGTGTGCCTTGAATTCTCTGTCTTTTCACTCCCTCTGTCATGCTTAGCCTGAAGCCCTGCTGAAATGGCAAGGTAGCAGCATCTGTGTTTGGCGTCACGTGCTTCATCTTGGGCCTGGCATAGGTCGGTGTCAATGGGGAGAGCAGCCACATGGGCTTTAAAACAGGCAACCGGATGGCCTCTGTTGCCAGGTCTCTCTTGGATGGGAGATTCTGGGAGCGGAGCTTCTGCACTATTAAGGGAAGAGAAATAATTTGGAAGAACAGAGGAGAAGGGTCAATTTTATAGAGGGTGAGTGGTGAAGCCCTAGGCCGGGGTATGTTGCCACTGGGGCTCTGGGCACCCTGCGTAACTTAGGTGCCAAGCACAGCAGGTGTCATTGTTACATTTTCAGTGATTTTTCTCCCCAGTTGGTTATCTATCTCCGTGTGTGCACTGAATGGAGGAAATTGTGTGTGCTGCATGGGACTGCTGGTTCAGGGGTTAACAACTACAGAAATCAAACTGGAACTTATCAAATCGTGATTTCTCTGCTCTCCAGCACTTCAAAAAGGGAAATAAACATTCTGAGTAGCAGATGTTATATATAACAGTTTGCAGGCCGAGAGTTTAGCAATGAGAAACCCAGCTTCTGTGTTTTACCCGTAGGAGCAATACTGCAGCGTGCAAGTGAGCGTGTGCTATAGGTCCTTCTCTGTGTCTGGATCACGGGGGGTTGCTCTTATTGAAGCCTGAACAGAAGAGCTCTTCCTTTCCGCTCTGGAGATGCCAGATTTAGTCTCCGATGTCGTAGTTAAGTGAGGGCTACTGGGCTCTTGTCTGGTGTTTGAATTTGGGTGCTTCCTTGAATGGAGGAAGCACGTAACCCGACAATCAGTGCTTTTCTACAGCTGGCTGTTTTTGCTCGGCTGCCAAAAGACCAGCTCTCCTCTGGCTTACAGTATTGCTGATTTAAAACTCTAAATTTCATCATGTTTCTACCCAAGCTGATTGCTTCCCTGATGTCCTTTCTTCCTTAGTCGTGATCTGCTAAACTGTAATTTAAGAGGGTTCTAGTGCATTAAGATTTACATGCGGTCCTTGGCTGCTGCAAGACTATATAGCACGACTTGTGCATTCAAGGTCTTGACAGTTATAACAGGACTACAAGATTCCTGTCAGCAGGCTGGAAGTGCTGCTGTTTCCCTCAGTGCTAATTAGTGCCTTTTGCCCTGGGTGCATGGTTACCTTATGCATGCGGCTTCCCTATATCAGATTGTTCTTCCCAATGATCAAATGGTTCAAAGACTTCAGTTAAATGACTTGCCCTAAGGAGACCTGAGATTTAATTGCCCATATTTACTGCATCAGGGAGAGCGTCTAGGATGTCTGTGAAATGTGAGCGGTTTGTACAAGTCCCAGGCATGAGCATGTTGCCTTCACTCCAATCTGAAATCAAAACAGGAGTCTCCGTGATTCCCACAGTGTCTTTGTCTATGACTTCCGTGCGCAAGATCCCTGCTAGATAGCTGCATTTAAGGGCCTGGATGTTAATGTGTTTGTTCAGGTGTCTGAGGAAAATTCTCTGGGGAAAAGATACAGACTACCTTCAAGATTATTGTAGAATATCAAAGAAAAGGAGAGATTCTAGCTTGACTCATAGTAACTGGGACGTCTTGCTTTTAGTGGTATGCTCTGCTGCATGGTGACACCCCTTGTACCCAGGAGAGTGTTTATTTGATAAATAGTTACAGTTACCAGCAAGCCTGATCATTTGGGATTTATTGTTCCATATTCATTTGTTTCAGAAATGTTGCAACTTTTATTATGCACAGCTTAAGTTCACAGCTGTAGAAGCTCCAACATCTGTGCTCAGAAAGGCGCATAGGACCTTAAATAGCATTGTAAGAGCTGACTGGAATAATCTCAAATTATTTTATAAACTCTCTTACAAAAATTGCTCAATCAAAAGGAAGGAGTCCACTATCTATAAGATTTAATTAGGGGCCTCTGAATAGAATTATGAGCCTAACTCCAGGTTTCTACATTTGGAAATTTCCATCATAAAGCGTCTCCGTTCATCTATCCTTACATGAATAGATCTGTATTGTCAGCTGGTATAAATCTAATCTGACTCAAGGACTTTAAAGGACTGGGGTTTTTTTGTTGTTTTTTTTTTTTTAAAGTAAGAGTTTCTTACATGTCAATGTTTGCATAAAGAGACTTTACATTGGGCATAAATTACATCTGCTTTAGTGTTAAGAGACCACAGAGATTTTAAAGTATAATGGTCAGTATCTTTTTACCGTATTTGTTTTGCTAGCAGCCAGGAAAGTTCCAGTGTTGTAAGAGTTAATAAGCAGAGACATCTAGGAAACTATTTTTTCATAGCACTCTGAAATAGGACCTTTTTGTAGATAGAAGTGAAAATGGACTTACTGTTTGTTTGGCTGATTTCATACAGAAGCAGGACTGGAGGATATTGTCAGAAAACTCATTTTTACATTCAGGGGTCAATCCAGAACAGTGTAAATTAGCCACCTCCCATCTGCCTCCCTGTGGTTTACACCTGGGAAGAATGTGACTGATGGTGTTTGAAATGCATTCCAGAAATGGAAAATAAAGATTTGAGAATCTTCTAGCGAGGGGACTTTCCAGTGCTGCCAAAACTGTAATCAGAGTTTTGGCATACTGAAGATGTTACCACCACATGACTGCTTTTCATTAGCCCTTTCACATACCATTAATGAAGTTAAAGGCTAACTTATCCACTGGTGTTTTTTCAGATAATATCCGAATTCCAGTCTCGTTCAGCCTACAATGACAGTTTTTCCTCATTTCTGTGGTTTTGGAAGGTGTCAAATGAAATGAACTGCACAGCAATCCTGTTTTGTCTTCTGTTGCATATAAATTGGGTTTTGTCCTTAAAGTGCTGCCTTGCTGGAGCATTAAGTATTTGTCCCAAATCCTGTGCAGATGTGTGCAGAACTGTAGTGGCGCCCATTCCTCGAGCAGCCTCAGAAAGCCAATGCTTTTCCTACCTGTCATCTGCTCATCGTGCCCGAGCATGCATGGGGACAGCTCGCACCAAGTGACAGCTTGACCTGGCACTCACAGTTTGTGGCAGTCCTGCTGGTAAGAGCCTGGCTGACATCCTTTCTTTGCCTCTTTTCCCAGGTCGTTGCACTGTCGTCATGGAGTCTTCTGAGAGATTCGATCTACTATACACTGTCTGTTGTTGCGCTCATTGTGGTAAGTTTTTGAAGGCTATTGTACATGTTATTCTTCTGTGGGAGGCCACATGTCTACTGCTGCCTGTAAAGGGAACCCACTAAGAAACCATAGTCTTATAGCTAAGATCCTAGCTCCAGGAGCCATGTGGTTTTCTGCCTATGGGAAAATGTACTTGTGGTACCCCTGGTTCTGTAGAAAAGCATGGCCCAAGGGTAAGAGATGGAGAAATGTCCAGAGAGTCTGCAGTGACAGCTAGGGAGAAGCCTGGTGCCCCAGTCCTAGTACAGTGGCAGGCCGCAGAGCTGAAAACCTGTGCTGCAGCCCCAGTGGAGCAGACACATAGCTCTGTCCTCTCCAGACTGACCCTCACAGTTTTCTTCTGGCCCTGCTGCCAAAAATGTCTAACCGACCTGTAAGGAGACAGTATCTGTGCCCAGAGGATAGAGATCCTCAACAACTAAAAAATGTTAAAGTAGTGTGTAAATGGGGGCAAGGTCTTGTTCAGTGCGTGCTAGCAGCAAATCCTGTAGTCACAGAATCACAGAATCACAAGGTTGGAAAGGACCTTCAAGATCATCTAGTCCAACCGTCATCCTATCACCAACACTGCCCACTAAGCTACTAAACCATATCTTGTAGCACCTTGTCCAGGCACTTCTTAAAAACCGCGAGGGTCAGTGACTCCACCACCTTCCTGGTCAGGCTGTTCCAGTGCCTGACCACTCTCTGAGAGAAAAAGTTTTTCCTGATACCTAATCTAAATTTCCCCAGGCGCAACTTGCGGCCATTTCCTCGAGTCCTATCATTAGTTATCTGGAAGAAGAGGCCGACCCCCTCCTCATCACAACCTCCCTTCAGGAAGTTGTAGAGTGCAATGAGGTCTCCCCTGAACCTCCTCTTCTCCAGACTAAACAATCCCAGCTCCCTCAGCCGCTCCCCATAAGACTTGTGTTCCATACCCCTCACCAGTTT
>VXAL01013561.1:18138-69461 GCA_013399475.1 Chauna torquata | reverse complement strand
TTAATGATATATAATTAATGATATATAATGAAGGCTACAGTTCCAGTAATTTGTAGTGCTGCTCTGATTCCAGTTTCCATCAAGCTCAATAAATACCCCGAATCTCTGAATGTCGGGCTATACAGTGAAAAATGCTAGTACAAGTGTTTAAATAAAGACACTGCCATGACTTTAGCATTACCTTCACAACAAATACCAAAGTCAGGAAGTGCAAATTTGACTTTCCTGGTAACGGTTACTAGTTTGTATAATTTTTTTTTTGTTTGGGCATATAGTCTAGGGCCACCATATGTTCCCTAAGAAGGGAAGAATGATTTTGTGAGGTTAACTTCCATATGTAAACAAGAAGAAGGGAACTTTAGAGTCGGAAGATGAATACTTGCATTTCTGAAGTTTGTGGAATTTCTCTTAGTCACAGTTTCAACAGTGTGCTGTGTTTTGCTTTACTCATCAAATGTCTATATGCCATGTACGTATTCTGTAGGTACAAAGGCCTATATCTGTCTTTAATCTCAGATGATTTGCCTCAACATGTTTGTACTTTTATTCTGCACACTGCAAGGTCAACCTTTTTGCACCTGGTGAATAATAACTTGTCTTCGCTCTAATGCATGCATCAATGCTGCTGCTAGAATAGAAGTTACACGATTGTTAGTAATGAGCTGCAAAACAAAAAACTTTTTTTTGCTTTGACAGCTTGACAAGTAGTATCATACCAAAAAGTGTTCCTAACCAATAAATTCAACCACACCCACTACTTGTAATAAATTACATTGTATGAGCATAAAGACAGCTAGCAGGTGTTCTCTTAGTTTACTCTGAGGGAAGCACAGATGTGGGAAGCTGCCTGGCATTTAGCTCCTTGTTGTTTGGGTTGGGTGCTGCGTATAGTGCTTGGAGGCAGATGAGTTAAAAATGTGTTGTTGAACCTGTCATTGGTTTTTAAATTCTTAAAGCAGAGCAGGTTTTTTTCTTCATGTCTGGTTCATCCTTGTGGCTGTCAGCTGCTTCAGGACACTGAGAACCATTCTCTATCGTGTCCAGTGCATCCCTGAAATTCCTAGCTACGTATCCTACGTAATAAGTAAGTTACGTTGCTCATTGAACAGCCCTCTCGGTTATCCTTAAAACTTTTCTCCTGTACTTTATTTCTGTATGAGCTGTTCTTCATAGTTACAGAACTGCAGAAGTTCTTTTCTGTTGGAACTGTACCCCATAATATCAGGGTACTGATATTTTTTTCTTAAGCCTTGGATTAGGTTCTCTCCAAATGTATGCCCACTCTTCTGCTCATCTTACACTCGTGAGGTTTAAGGTCCTTCATACAGCCGGGGCAGGACTATGTGACTCGAGGCTTAGAGGCATTGCCAGAACTCTCATGTGGGTGTTAGAGCATTTCATGGCCAACTGTGACTTGGGAGATGTGGAATGGTCCCCACATCTTTTCAGTGTTACTCTACAGCAATGATTGCATGTGTCCTTTAAACACCTGTTAGAGAAAAACAGAGAAAAATGAGAGGAAGGGAAAACATTTTAAATGGTTAAAGATTTACCACCCACCTGATTTACCAACCCTATTGTATGCAGTGTTGCTCCCCAGTTGATGGCAAATGAGCATTTCTCCTTTCAGAGTCTAAACACTGCTTCAGCTTAAGAATTTTCTCTCCTCCCTGTCATTCACCCAAGGACCCCTGGCTCCACAGTGGCTTAGATCTTTTATCTCCTTTTAAGGTAGAATCAAATTTGGGCCGCAGCACATTGTTATTCAAATACTGACTCTCCAGTCCCCGATGTCTCCTCTGGGAGACATGCTGCTGGCTCCATGCAGAGCATAGCATGACTTGCACTCACTTTTCTCTTTTCATAGAATCATAGAATGGCTTGGGTTGGAAGGGACCTTAAAGATCATCTAGTTCCAACCCCCTGCCCTGGGCAGGGATGCCACCCACTAGATCAGGTTGCCGCAGGGCCCCATCCAGCCTGGCCTTGAACACCTCCAAAGATGAGGCATCCACAACTTCTCTGGGCAGCCTATTCCAGTGCCTTACCACCCTCTGAGTAAAGAATTTCCTCCTAACATTTAATCTAAATCTCCCCTCTTTTAGTTTAAAACCATTCCCCCTTTTCTTTTCACTGTCTGCCTGTGTAAAAAGTCACTCTCCATCTTTTTTATAAGCCCCTTTTAAGTACTGAAAGGCTGCAGTGAGGTCTCTCTAGGGCCTTCTCCAAGCTGAACATCCCCAGCTCTCTCGGTCATTCTTCATAGGAGAGGTGCTCCAGCTATCTGATCATCTTCATGGCCCTCCTCTGGACCCACTCTAACAGGTCCACATCTTTCTTGTCCTGGGGGCCCCAGACCTGGATGCAGTACTCCACGTGGGGCATCACGAGGGCAGAGCAGAGGGGGACAATCACCTCCTTTGACCTGCTGGCCATGCCTCTGTTGATGCAGCCCAGGATGCAGTTGGCCTTCTGGGCTGCAAGCGCACACTGCTGGGTCATGTCAAGCTTTTCATCCACCAGAACCCCCAAGGCCTTCTCCACAGGGCTGCTCTCAATGAGTTCTTCTCCCAGTCTGTGCTCATGTCTGGGATTGCCCTAATCCAGGTGCAGCACCTTGCACTTGGACTTGTTGAACCTCATTAGGTTCATGTGGACCTACTTCTCAAGCTTGCCCAGGTCCCTTCGAATGGCATCCTTTCCTTCTGGTGTATCAACTGCACCACTCAGCTTGGTGTTGTCTGCAAACTTGCTGAGCATGCACTCAATCCCACCGTCCGTGTCATTGATAAAGATATTGAACAGCACTGGTCCCAAGATGGACCGCTGAGGGACACCACTCGTCACTGGCCTTCACCTGGACATAGGGCTGTTGACTGCAACTCTCTGGCTGCAGCCGTCCAGCCAATTCCTTATCCACCAAATGGTCCACCCTTCAGATTCATCTCTCTCCAATTTAGAGATCAGGATGTCATGTGGGACTGTGTCAAAGGCCTTACATAAGTCCAGGTAGATGACATCAGTCGGTCTTCCCTTGTCAACTGATGCAGTCACTCCATCATAGAAGGCCACCAGATTGGTCAGGCATGATTTGCCCTTGATGAAGCCATGCTGGCTGTCTCGGACCACCTCCTTGTCCTGCATGTGCCTTAAAATTGCTTCCAGGAGGATCTGCTCTGTGATCTTCCCAGGCACAGAGGTGAGGCTCACTGGTCTGTAGTTCCCCGGGTCTTCCTTTCCACCCTTTTTAAAAATGAGAGTGATGTTTCCCTTTTTCCGGTTACCTGGGACTTCGCCTGACTGCCAGGACTTTTCGAATACGATGGAGAGTGGCTTGGCAGCTACACCGGCTAGTTCCTTCAGGACCCTGGGATGCATGTCGTTGAGCCCCATAGACTTGTACCTGTTCAGTTGCATCAGGTGGTCTCAAGTCTGCTCTTCACTTACAGTGGGCATTACAGTGGGACTTTGCTTACAGTCTAACACTTGTTAGACTTGTATGGGCCTTCAGTTTTAGAAGGCGCTTAAATGCTTTGCTGTGTAGCGATAATTTGCCATCTCAGGGCATTGAGACTTTGCTGCAGCCGAAATACAATCGTCTTCCTTGAAGGATCATATTGCTTGTAGGAGGTTGCTTGCATATTATTTTCAACAGCAGTTTGTGGTCCTCTAATATGAGTTGCACTCCACAGGTGTCTTTGCTAATCATAAATACACCTGAGGGGAAATAAATACATTCCTGCCAATGCTGAGATTCAACGGCTTAATATTCTGCCGGGTATATCCACGTGAGTTTGTTTCCTTCCGTTTCCACCACCAAAGGAAATTGCAGTGCTGCAGTAATAAATGGCAAAGCAGCAAACTCACCTGTTTGGTGCTCCATGCCAGTTGATAAGAGTGAGTGAACTCTTAAATCACAGAGATGAGAAGTGGACAAACTACATTTGTCACATTTATCTCACATTGATTTAGCTGTATGATTTTTTTGACCTTAATATTACAAAGCTACCTTGTCTTCTTTTAGAGCTTGGCAAAACTGTTAGTCCTTCCTTCCTTCCCTTGGAAGAAAAAAGATCCCAATGTTTCTTAACTTGAAGGGACATGGTCATTGTCATTAGTGAAAGAACTGGGATCAATGCTATTTTTAATCACAAAGGTTAGTGTACATGCTTTTGCGTCCCATCACACCAACTCATTGTAACCTAAAATAGCCATTGTCAGGATTACACGATCATGGTGACTGGGCACTGTGACTTACAACATGCAGTAATGTTTTGCTGTCATGTCTTTTTCCAGTAATAAATACAGCTATTGTTTGGTGCGTACTGTCAAACAGGAGTTGCTATTTACAGGTCCTATAGCTTAAGGGAAGTCTTCCACTGTACTTTCAAAAGCTCACTTCCTTTCCCTTGGTTTTCTCTGGTGCCGCTTCCACGGATGCGTTTTCCTAGTGCAAATACAGCATTCCTGCCTCTTCACGCAGCACTGAGCTGAAAGCATGCAAAGGTGCTTTGGAAGGACTAAGTGGCAAGCAAGCTCCTTACGAGCTGGGTGCAGTGCCAGCTCAGAGCTCCCACAGGGCCGCCGCGCTGCTGGTCGTCACCTCCGCCCTGCTCGCCGGGCACCCTGGCCAGCCCCAGCCTCCACGGCACGTGGGACTAGCTTGCTGAGCGTCCCCTGCTCAGGGACCGGCAGCTAGAGCAGCCCTCGCACAGATGTCCGCTTGAGGTGGAAGGAGAAGCAGAGAGGGGGTGCTGCCAGCAAGGCGACCATGGCAGTGCCCTCTCCTCCCAGCATCTGCTGGTGGTGGTGGGTGTAGGCTTGGAGAGTGCCCAGCTGTGGAACGTTACAGCCATCTACTGGTGACCTCCTAACACCTGCCTCTTCAAACCCCGAAAGCCAAGTGTAGCTGGGCAAAGACCCCTTCACTTCTCTGGCACAGCGTTGTTTTTTTCCCCAACACACGGCATCTTATACATGCAGGAGAAAGACGTTTCTTTCCCAAAGAGGCTTGCACAGTATCACGATGAAAGCTTCAACATAGGTCTGCAGATGTACTAAAATGACTATAACAGCAGTTAAATCCAGCTCGTGTGATGATCGCTTAGCTCTTCAGGAAATCATGCCCTAGGGCCAGTTTTCAGCCAGCACAATTTTGTTGGAGCACCTGTCATTCACACCAGGTATGGAAGTGCTTCATATGCACGTACTTACTGCCCAGTTGCCACCTAAGAATAGCTCAGCAGGAGAGGCGGTATCCCTTGAGACCAGCTGGTGCAGCCCCTTCTCCAGGTCACCTCTGTTCTCCCCACAAGCACTTCTCCTCAGTGCTGCAGTAGCACCAGTCCTGCAGGACCCCGTGGTATTTGGGAAGGAATATCGGCCTGCTTTTCTAGATGGGAGAAACTGAGAGCTGAAGGTTCAGAGGAAAGCAGACCAGAGCCTAATCCCGTTGCCCAGGCCCTGGGTTGCTCTATCCCCCGTGCCCCTTGCTCACGTGGTGGGCTGTTTTCAGCTTTGATGCACACTGTCGCGTTTCTTATATAACATGCCTCTTTTTAAATCTTTCCTCCACAGTTTATTTATGATGAAAAAGTTTCCTGGTAAGTATATCCAGCCGTGGATCCCATTTCTTGTTCATTTTCCTGTTTATACCACAAAAGCTGCAGTAAGCAGGGTTCTTGAAAAGGGGGGTGGGGATCAAAAGTTTTGCTTAGATCATTGCGTTTTCAACGCATCTTAGGCCTTGGATAGTGACAGTGGTAGCTTTGATTTCACTCACAGCCAGTATTATTTAGATTACAAGCACTAGGGGGAGTCAGGCTTCTTGGGTTGCCTGTTTTCTTAAACTCGTTCTCACTGGGGGATTTGTGTTTAGTTTCAGAGGGGGATTTCTGAAACACTGAGTTTTGCAATGGCTTGCTTTTTTGTTTTGTTTTTTTGTTTTGTTTTGTTTTATTTTTTAACTAAAATTGACGTGAGGCCCAATTGTGTTTGATTGTGTCCTTCTATTCAAACACATCATGGAAGAAGCTGAATGTTGAACTGCCAGGAATGAGATAGTGGTATGGTTAGTGCAACGTCTCAAAATCCTTCAAAAGAGAATAACCCGTGAGTTTTAGGACATAGCGGTCTGATGATGGATGATTTCCACAGGGACTAGCAGTTTGCCATAGTGATCTATGCAGAATACATCATTTTGGTCAATGAAAAAGGACAGAAGAAAAAACAATTGGCTAGGAACAAGTTTTAAAGTCATTTTCTGTTTTCTTTTTATGCAAATTCCTGTAGTTTGGCATAGAAGCAGAGGAGAAAAAAAGCTGTCACTATCTAATTGGTTGTTTAAAGCCCTGCTTGCTGCATGTTCCACGATTGTGCAGCAGCCGTAGAGAAAGAGCAGCCACCCCTCGTTCGGGTCATCTCATCATGACCAGCATGCTTTAGCGTGCTCAGAGAGCCCCACAGCCTGCTCTACACCCACGCCTGCCGAGCAGGACAACTGCAGCCCTCCCTCTGCTACAGCCCCACGCGTATTGTCCTTACAGAAGTGTCGGTCTTCCTGGATGCACACTTGTTCACTGAACTCTTGGGTTTAGTCATCTGTTTTAGCTGGCAGACTGATCTGGCCAAGTAAAACCAGAGCAGAAGTCAAAAAAACAAAGCAGGCATTTGGGCGCGCGAGCCGTTTCTTCACCCATCCCCTCTTCCAAGGCGGCGTTCAGACGTGCCGCTAGGGTTGAGCCTTTCTGCGTGCGTGGCGTGGCGGGAGCAGGTGCTGGGCCTACTCTGATGCGCTTTCTCTGTCGCTTTTGTTTGCAGGTGGGAGTCCTTAGTCCTGGTGCTGATGTATGCCATCTATATCGTTATTATGAAGTAAGTCAAATGCACCCTTGCCTTGTTTAGATTGGAAGGCTACCAGCTCCAGTGCTTTTGCAGAGGCTGCAAAGGTAGTTAGAGCGTGCTGCAGGCAGGGTTTATGTTGCATCGCTCGGCTCGCACGCCAGCAGCACCTCCAGTAAGCAGGGGACAAAGCGTCTTGCCCTGTTGTGTATCTATCTGTGATTTATCCTGACGAGGCAGGAAGGGGCTGTTTTTCCCCATAGTACAGCTCCAAGGATCAGACATCTACAGGTGGACGATGCTTTCTGGATCTCACCCTGTGTGAACTGACCACGGCTTCAGCAGCGAGACTGTGGCAGAGCAGAGGCCTGAGTCCATCCCTGAGTCCCACTAAAGCAGCCTCTTATGACTGCTTTAGCACCCCTACTCAGAAACAAACACGTGGGAGATTCCACTCTACTTTTTTATGGGCACAAAACCCCACAGTGCTTCATTATTCCTTGCTTTAAGACCCATGATAAAACGGCAGCACAACCCACACTGATTTTCTGAGCATCTGACCTGAAAGAAGCGTAGCTTCTTTCACACACGTTGATGCTAGGGAAATTAGTCTGTTCTGCTGTTTGGTTCCCCTCCTCCTACCTTGTTTTTAAAAGCCAGTGGAAAAGAAACCTGGATTTAAACTGGAACATTAAACAAAGCCTGCCAGCTGCCAAGCACACCAGTGGTCTTGTCTCAACAAGTAAGAGTAGAGGTTTGTTTTGAAATGATGAACAGAGTAAATATTATGAGAGCAATTCTCAGTGAGAACAGCAAAACGGTCAGGCTGGGTTGAAGGGAACACAAGTCAGAATTCATCTCACCTCTAGTAATTAGAAACTTTAATGTGGAGGGTAAGTTCACCGTTACAACCATTCACTGGCCAGCAAAGCAGGTAGTTGTATTGTTTGAATATAGAATGGATTTTTTTCCGAAAGTGATGCTGTAGTTTGAACAGATGTTTCAGACATGTCTGGAGAAAGATGGGGAGGTTGTCAGTCTGATTAGGGACCTTGGCCAGGTGCTCACAGTGGTCCACCCTTGCCTTTGCATCTTGCGGTGAGATCCTCAGCTCATGTTTGTGTCAGCTCCTGGCTGCTCACAATAAGATAAGAAACAAAGATGTAAAAAAAAAAAAAGAATTTCAAAGTTGAGACCAGACCTTAGCATATGGTCTTGTGTTTCTCTGATATGCCTTCACAGGTAAAATAGTGCTCATACTCAGGAGTGACTGTGATTAAAAAAAAAAAATTCACAATGCTGAGTAGTCATTATTTGCTATGGGAATATTACTTACATATAAATACATAAACAGGCATTGTGTTCAAGATTGATTTCTCATGTGTTTCGAAGCCTTCTAGGTACAGAGAGATTGCATTGCGTGCCATTCAGTTAGAGCTGTGGCATGCTATACCTAGATTTCCTTAAAACCGGGATCTGAGTGTTGGAAAGGCAGTGTCAAGAAATCCCCGCAGAAGCAGCAAAAGATATGTCTAGAGTTTGTTTCATTTGCACAGGTACAACTCTACCATACATCACTGCTTTGAAAGGAAGACAAAAAACGCTGCAAATATGGTGAATGGATTAGCAAATAACACAGAAATGGATGATAACAGCAACTGCGACGCCACAGTGGTATTACTAAAGAAAGGTAACTGTTCCAGTAAGTCACCCCGCTTGCTTGCATTGGTCTGAATGTTTACAAGTTTGTCTGCCAGTCCTGCGGTGTGGGCTGGTGGTGTCTGATGAGCACTGAAATAGGCAGCGAGGTGCCCCTTCTGTAAGCCCTGCAGAATGGCCGTGGCTCTTGTGCTTGGGCCAAACAGAGCGACCCCAGCCACTGCGTCCTTGCCAGGGGAGGCAGCTCAGGCCTCCTTGGGGTAATTCTTGCTGCTGGACAAGTGCCTGGCTGAAAGCACTCCTTCAGCTTCAAGCCTGACTTGCACAGGAGCTACTTATTTAGACCATACAGCCATGCCAGTGCAAGTCCTCCTGTGGAGGTGGTTATTCTTGATTGAAGATGTTCATTTACATCTGGTACCTCCAGTAAATTTAGTTTCATTCCAAAGCGGCATAAACTGAGCAGGAAAAAAGGCCAGACTTAAACTAGGGTGCATGCCTCCTCGGGGGAGGGAGGGAAGGAAATCTGTGTTGGTCTAGATAGCATGCTTTTACTGCACATGGTGTCTTGAATGTGCACAGCTTTCCCATGTAAATGATGTCTAAGTGGATGATTTCACTTTGGCTGAAACCCTCTCCCATTTGCATTTAGTTGTGATCACATTAATAAAAACACTGTATGTCCTCAGCTTAAAAAAATCACCCACTCCATAGCTTAGGTGCAGTAGCTCCGTGTGCGCGTTGGTGAGTGCAGCTTAAACTGCATACACAGAGGATAATACGTCATACTTTGTCTTTGCAGCAGGCAACAAGCATGTGCGATAACTGCCTGGCATTTTTATGTACCTATCCTCAGCAATAACAGCTGCCCCCGCCCCAAGTCACTGGTTTAACTTGAGAAGGAGCTGTGTCTTGTCTAAAGCAGCCCTGGCCTCTGAGTGCAGATGAGCTGCACTTGTTGTTCTTCTGGACTCAAAAAAACTAACATAATAGCTGTTTTCCCGCAAACAGTGATTGAAAGACAAAATCTGTATACAGTAAGCGGCTGAACATGAAGTGTAGATGTTTTTTCTTGCTGACGTCAGACCCTTTGGTGAGTGTACCAGATGCCTGCTATCGTGTTACTGCCCTATTGCTGAGCAGAGGAAAAGCTTTTGTGAGTGTGGTGTACAGTGGTTTGGGGAAGCTGCTCTTACTGGAACGGCTGTCTGTACCCTTGGGCTCTCAACAGCAAAACTGTGCTGGCAAGATGACTACACTGTACCAGTAGAGCCAGACTGGTAAAACAGAAGCATAAATTCAGCTTTACCCAGTGACCTCACGATTACGCATAAATGAGGCATTTCTGATTGTGGGATTTCATTTAAATTTCACCAGAATGCCTCTTTGCATGACACTGTTCAGCCAGTGGTAAATTTTTGTTTTGAACACTTGTGGTTACTCAAACTGGCTGAGGAAGGAAGACCAAAGGATTGCTTCATTTTCTTGCAGATTGTTCCTATATTTACTTGGCAGTGGGCCACCAGAGGCTAAGATAAGTGGTGCTGCTGTGCACGCCAGCAGTAGCGCGGGTTCTCAAACAGCCCTGATTTCAACAGGTTGGAGTGCTGAGGGTTTCTGGTAGTACCGTTTGCTTTCTGAGCTTTGACTTTACTGAACAGAGGGCCGAAAAGAATCAAGCAGAAGGGTTTCTGTAGCACACAGGACATGCCGGTGTGAAGAAGTCAGAAGCAAAAGCTCTCTGCCCATTTTGATTTTTATGAATATAGACGACCCCACCTGTCTACCACAATCCATAGAAACCTCCTCAGAAGAAGAAAGTGGCACTAAGGCACTAAGAGTGACAAGGATGGTGATAAGTACTAGCACCATCAAACATTTGCCAGTGCTGAGCACAGTTGTGCTGGGGAAGATCTTGGGTTTCCCTGCTGCCAAGCCCGCGTCCTGGCCCGTGGTTCACAATCCAAGGAGTCTGGGCCTGCCACAGAGAGGTGGCAGACACTGCTGGTACTGTGCCCCAGCTGGAGCGCATTTCAGGTGTCTGCTCTTTGCTCTCGTGCTGTGGGTTGCATCCCATGGACTGGCACCTGCGCTCGCTGCCAGATTTGACAGCAGCTCCCAGCAATGAACTGTGAGCCTGGGGTGGGGGAACCTGCTTTTCATTTGCCCTTGTACTCTGCAAGAACACAGTGACAATTTCCTCACCCAGCGTTCAGTTAGTGGTGGATGAGGCCGATATCCTCACACGAGTGCAGGTTATAATAGCGGAATTAACGCGGCCTTATTGCAGCACCATCTACACCTCAATGGAGTAACTGTTGTGGAAGCAGTGAACCGCTTAACCGAGGCCTATGATGAACTCTGCAGTGTAGTTACAATTTTCTAATAATGAGCATGCATGGAGGTACCATGTTGGTGATTTATTTATAGAACCTGCCATGTAAAGACAGAAGGTAGATACAGAGGAGGCATATTTGAATGGCAGTAGCTGAAGAAATGGTTCTTACAAAGAACGTCTGAAACCCACAGATTTATTCTGCTGAGAGCCACCTAGGGTGGAGAGAGAGGCTGATGGTGGACCAAGATCTCAGCTTCTTTTTGTTTCTTGGCTGCAGGGAATTTCCACCGTAAAGCCTCGGTGATCATGGTGGATGAGCTGCTGTCTGCTTACCCACACCAGCTTTCATTTTCTGAGGCTGGGCTACGGATCATGATAACCAGCCACTTTCCTCCCAAAACACGTCTCTCCATGGCCAGCCGTATGCTAATCAATGAGGTATGTCTGTTATCTTTTTTTCCCCTCTCTCTTTCTCATTCTGAATTTGCCCTTTCCTGTGACAGCGTTCAGGTAAAAATGGACCTCTGTGGTTTTCCTGGATCCCTGATAGCATTTTTCCAGATTTTATCCTTCTGACAATGACTAAATCATCCCTTGATATCTGTACCCATAGAGATTTTAGCAGAGAAAGTTTCAAGTCATTATATGGTTACCCTACCTGTAGCTGTTGCTTACAGCAGGTGTTCCCAGCATTGATCTGACGTTAACATTACTTACACTTATTTTATAACATGATGCTGCACTGAGCCTGACCCTGGTCTTATTGTACACCTGCAGTCAATTTTACAGCTGCTGGTGGTCCTTCTCTTATAAAAGTTGTATCTGTGTGAGATTTGTCTAGTCATCTGCAAGCAACCATTGCATTATGCATGATCAAAGTTCATCCCTTTTTGCTTTTTAAACCAACTGTTTAAAGAACTCTGCATGTCTCTTTTTCTCTGTTCCTCCCCTTCTCTTTGAAAATAAAAAAATAATTAAATTTAAAAAAACCTGTCTTTGAGCAAGAATTTGTGCCTGTATTTACAGAGACAAAGACTGATCAACAGCAAGACTTACACCAATGGCGAATCAGAAGTAGCAATCAAAATACCGATCAAGCATGTTGTAGAGAATGGAACAGGCCCAAGCAACTCGGCCGAGCGGGGCGTGAATGGCACACGGCGGGATGAGGACATGGCTGAGGTTGGCAATGAGACAGAGAATGAGAATGAGGATAATGAGAACAACGAAAATGATGAGGAAGAGGAAGAAGATGATGACGATGATGACCGTGAAGGGCCATACACACCTTTTGACCTACCCAGTAAGAAGCTCATGGGTTTGTGTTGTTCCAGAAAGCAAACCTCAGTTTGGGTATGCCAGAAAGCATCACAGACGCATGTTGGGGTCGAAGTGCCTCTGCGAGAGCTCCCATCAGCCTGTACCTCACAGTTTAGTTCCTGGTCGCAGGTAACAGATGAACTGGAAAGCAGCAGGAGCTTCTCAGGATGCAGACTGCTGGGCTCAGGTGCACCTTGGCTGCAGCTCATGCGTTGGCCCTGCAGTTGTCCAGTGCTGCTGCTGCAGTCAGCGGGGAGAGGCAGCGACCTCTACCAGGGGGTTTCTGCCCCGAAACCCGGGTCACTCTCTGGAGAGGCCCATCTCTCTCCCCTGGCTGCAGAGGAAGCTGAGGACTGTGGGGCCACTGGCAAGGTGCCTGACGCAAGTCAGATGCATCTCGGCCTAGGCCTTATCTTTGCTGGGAAATAAGGTGTGCTCCTACCTCAGTGGTATTTAACGCAAGGTGTAGTGCTAGCGGAGACAAGGCAGTGATGGTGCTGATGCAAAGTGGCAGATAAAAGAAAGCCCTGGGTTCCCTGTTTCCCGCTGTTAACTAGGCACAGCAGCAATGTCTTCTCCCTCTTTCTGGAGGGCTTAGAATCAGAACAGCTATGTAACTGGTGAAAAACCATGTGGCTCAGGTTGGTGAGCACTGTACCTGCAGGATGGAGCTCTTGTTTTTGCTAATTCCCTCTTACACAATCAGGACACTAGTCCCTGGATGATTTTAACATATTTCTGCCCTACGTTTGAGTCACACAAGAGATGGCAAGATTGCAGACAAGCCAGAATACTGTAGGGACTATTTCTGCCCTTTACAGGTGATACATGTTTTTGGGAACTCCTGTTCAGACCTTCACACTCAAACAGCATAGCCGTAGGTCAAGTAGGGAAAAAAACTGAGCCCTGAAGAGCATAATTTGGATGTCCTGTGGACAATGACACTAGATTCATAGTATGGAAAAGGTTGACATGGACCCCTGGAGATGTCTGGTTCAAACCTCTGCTCAGAGAAGGTCGGGCTAGAGTTGGTTGCCCAAGGTGGTTTTCAGTTGAGTTTTGGTTAAATCCAAGGATGGAGATCCCACAGTCTTTCTGTGGGAAAAGTCCCTTTTCCGTTGTTTGATCACCCTCATGGTAGGGAAAAAAAAAAAAAAAAAAAAAAAAAAAATGCACAACTATGGTAGTATCTATTCAGAATTTTTCTTGTTGCAAGTTGAGTCCATTGGCTCCCATGATTTCTTTGTATACTCCTAAGAAGGGCCTGGCTCCGTCTTTTCTGTACCCTCCCGTTAGGTAGTTGAAGATGGATTGGATCTCTTTCTAGAACTTTCTTCGTATGTGGCACCTGTAAGAACTTTACCTAGGGAGGGTAGCAGGTGACCCATTGCTTATCAAACTCATTGGATTTCATGAGTGTGCACTGCATACTCCTTCCCTGTGCCTCTCTTTACCCTACGTTTCCCATCTCTGCCCTCACACTGTGGTCTTCTGAACATGAAATGTCTTGTCATTATGTTTGATTAGCACTTGGGCTGAGGTGGCCCTGGCTTCTTGCTTGTTAGTATTAACTAAACCAGACTAGAATCATGATTGTTTCCCATTTTTGTTTTACAGCTGGCAAAGTAGAAATCTTGAAGTGGCTCTTCACATGGCCATTGAGTTTTGTCCTGTATTTCACAGTGCCCAACTGTAACAAACCCCACTTGGAAAAATGGTTCATGGTTACCTTTGCTTCTTCTACCCTCTGGATTGCAGCTTTCTCTTACATGATGGTGTGGATGGTATGTACCAACTAAAGCAGAAAGCAAACAGAAGTGATTTTTGTCAGATTAGAGGAATTAAGTGGTCTGTACTCTTCAGCAGAATTAGACCACGATGGGGCACTGGCATCAGGAAAGAAAGGGAGGCCTGGATTTGGGCTGCTGCACTTGTGACAGAGTGCACGACTTATGATCTCTCTCAGCGTGGGACCTGAAGAGCATGGAGAGACCTTGCTAAAGCACTGGCCATGGCTTCCCTGCTGGGAGGGGAGAAACAACAAAAATTTTCCTCTGCCTTCACAATTCATTCTTGTACTGAATGCAAAAATGAACGCCAGGGTTTTCCATAAGAACTAATCAAACCAGTTACAGAAGAGGGTTTTTTATTTGGTTTTGTTTTCAGTAATCCATGCTACCCTGAACAGGAAATAGGTGGTTACATATTTTCTTCTGCTTTTCATCTGTGAGGATGAGGTGTTTTTCAAGAAAAAGCCATGCCAGCTTTCCGTAGCTGAAATACCAGAACCCACAGGGTCACTGTGCTGCTTCTAACATATGGTTCACATTTCTTGGAGTATGCTGTAGAGAGTTTAGAAGAGCATGCATTATCCCTGATTAAGCTTTTCTCTTTTTGCTGTGCAATTAAATATGGCTAATAGAAAATTTGGCATCATTAAACAAAGGCATCCAAAATTTTAAAATGTGGATCAGATCAAAGAGTGCTAATTTATCGTAGACTCCATAGCAAAGGAACAAAGAAAATTAAAGGTATCTCCTCCCTGCCAGTAGGAATTGTTTGCAGTGACTTGGGGGTATGTTTCTGCATATAACATTTTCATAATGTACTGAATCTTACATTGTTGTTTTGGTGTCATCTTAGCTATTATTTTTATGTAATAATGTCTATGTGCTTCAGCCAAGATCAGGAGGCTGTTACACAGGGTTCTTGGCCACCATATAGCCTATTCTCCAGATTAGACTCAGGAAAATTGTGGATGGAAGGTGTAAAGCAGCTAATCAAAGAGAGTACATAGCAGGTCAGTGCTATCCTCTGCCAGGTGATGAATATACCAAAAAAAAAAAAAAAAAGCCTGTCACTGCTTCTCTTTAAAGAAATTCAGTTTGTACTGAGTCAATAAACACTGTCTCACAGCATCTCACAAAGTTGAGCCAAGCTGGTCTCTGATTTTAATCTTTGTAAACCACCTGACAGTTTAATTCTGCTCCTTAGGTAACAATCATTGGCTACACACTGGGAATTCCAGATGTGATAATGGGCATCACTTTCTTGGCAGCTGGAACCAGTGTGCCGGACTGTATGGCAAGCCTTATTGTAGCAAGGCAAGGTAGGTTCATCACAGAGATGTCAGGTTACTGTTGAATTGTTGCCGTGTCCTCGTTCTCTTTACAATAGCACAGGTGTGTCCTGAATGTTAAAACATTCAGAGCCCTTTTCCTGAGGCTGAAGTTTAAAACAAAAACAAAGAAGGAAACTGATTTTGCTGCTGTTGCAGAACAGCTAAAAGTTTCTTAATGACAATGTGGAACAAGTTTTGGTACCATTGCCAACTTCAAGCCTTCCTAAAAAAATCACTGCTTTTTTTTTTTTTTTTTTTTTAGGATTTAAATATCAGTGTTGTGAATTTGTGTAGAACATGGCATAAGGGTCTTTTTGAGACATGTCTGATTGTGTATGGTTTCCATTCCTGCAGGTATGGGGGATATGGCTGTGTCCAACTCCATTGGAAGCAATGTTTTTGATATTTTAATTGGCCTAGGCCTTCCATGGGCTTTGCAGACCCTAGCAGTGAATTATGGATCATATGTAAGTCCTGCATTTGTTTGCATTACTTTTGTTTATTTATACATATCTCTGTTTTTTAACACAGGCTTTTATATAGACTGGCTAGATCTATCAAAGAAAAAGAAGCTCCACGTTCTGTGGATTAGATTTGAAGAAACAAATAGTTTTGCTCTCTTTTGATTTGGGGGGTAGCAGCAATTACTTGTGAATATACATACATTCCCCATCCTTTGGAGGACAAGTACTTTCATTTCCCCCTTAAAGGCAGCAGCCTCTGCTGAAGTAAGCCAACTCGCTGGAGTATACTGTATTTTTGTGCACCTCAGTATATTCCAAATAAGGAGAATAATCCTGTTTTAATAAGACAGACAGGGTAAATGCATAGGTGGAATGTAAAGGATAGAGCAAACCTGTAGGGCTTTTAGTAAGAAAAATGCTAGTGTTACTAGACTGTGAACACATTGAAAGATGAAGGAAGCTGTTACATAACTGGGATATTTCAGAGCCTGACCATCATCAGCAAACATTGCAGAGCTTTACTGTTTGAGAAAACCTGCCCATAACCAATGAAACCTCCCGATAGTTCCCAAATGGCAAAGGAGACACCCACCATGCACAAGGTTGTTGGCAGCTCCCTTCTGAGAGAGAAGAGCAGGAGATGCTGTGAAATCCTAGAGGGAAGTCGCGGTTCCTATTGCTGTTAGCTGGACCACAGACAGCAGTGTAGGAGAGATTCCTCTTTACAGTTGAGTAATTGCAAAGTAATACTGTAGAATCACAGAAATGTTGACGTTGACAGGTACCTCTGGAGATCATCTAGTCCCCAAACCTCTGCTCAAAGCATGGTGAGCTAGAACAGGGTGTTTAGAACCATGTCCAGTTGGGTCTTTAATACCTCCAAGGATGGAGACTCCACTGCCTCTCTCAGGCACCTGTTTCAGTGTATAACCA
The DNA here is from genome assembly GCA_013399475.1 of Chauna torquata. Lineage (NCBI taxonomy): Eukaryota > Metazoa > Chordata > Aves > Anseriformes > Anhimidae > Chauna > Chauna torquata. Next base: position 52,786 of record VXAL01013561.1, on the reverse strand, counting down.
CCGTCACGGGTGGTTTAAAGAAAAAACAAAGAAGTGTTCTTACTTTTAATGGGATTTCTTGTATTTCAGATTGTGTGCATTGCCTCTTTTTCTTTCAATGGATACAACTCAGCCTGGCTGCATCTTCTTTATGCTCTTCCATCGGGTATTTATACACACTGATCAGATGCCTCTGAGTCTTCTCCAGGCTGAACAGTCCCAGCTCTCTCAGTCTCTCTGTGTATCAAATACTTCAGCCCCTTAAACCATCCTTGCAGCCCTTCACTGGACTCTCTCCAGTAAGTCTTTATCTTCTTTGTACTTGGGAGCTGAGAACTGGACCCAGCACTGCAAATCTCTCTCTCTAGTGCTGAGAAGAGAGGAAGGATCCCTTCCCCTCTACCTGCTGGCAACTCTTCTAATGCAGCCCAGGATGCTGTTGGTGCTCCTTGCCACAAGGGTGCATTGTGGCCTTGAACTTGGTGTCCACCAGGACCAACAGGTCTTTCTCTGCCAAGCTGCTTTCCAGCCGGTCAGCCCTGGCATGTACTGGTGCATGGGGTTGTTCCTTCCCACGTGCAGGACTTTTCATTTCCTTTTGTTGATGTTCATGAGGTTTCTGCCAGCCCATTTTCCCAGCCTGTTCAGGTCCCTCTGAATGACAGCACAACCTTCTGGTGTATCAGCCACTCCTCCCAGTTTTGTATTGGCTGCAAACTTGCTGAGGGTGACCTCTACTCCATCATCCATATCATTAATGAAGATGTTAAGCAGCACTGACCCTTGGGGTATACCACTAGGGACCGGCCTCCAGCTGGACATAGTGCTGCTGAACACAACCCTTTGAGCACAGCAGTTCATGTAGTTATCAGTCCACTACACCATCCATTTATTTAGTCTGTTCTTCCTCTGTTTTTCTGTGAGGATGTATGAGAGGCAGTGTCAAAAACCTTGCTAAAGTCAACGCAAACAATATCGGTTGTTCTCCCCTTGTCCAAGTCCACCTCAACTGTCTTGTCTTAGAAGGCTATCGGGCTGGGTAAATATGATTGCCCCTTCATAAATCTCTGTCTACTCCCAGTCACCTTCTTGTCCTTCATATGTTTAGAAATGGTTCCAAGGATTATTTGTTCCATCACCTTCCCAGGAATCAAGGTCAGGCTGACCAGCATCTAGTTTCTTGGATCTTCCCGCTTTCTCTTCTTGAGTATAGAAATGACAAAAGGAAGCAGTGCTGTAGGAATAAAATCTTTTTCTCTAATGAGCAACTGATCTGTAGCTCATCTGTATTTGTTACATTTTTTTCCTTGAAAAGAATGAAAACAAGTGACTGGACAGAAGCAGCCAGCTTTCATGGGGGCACAACAATGTCGCTACTGTTCTGCACACCCAAAATGTTCATTGTACGCTGTGATCACATGGTTAGAAAAAACAGCCTTGGGAACAGCCCCACAGTTAGCAAAGAGGGTTCTCTTGGTTTTCACTTACAGCTTCCTTATTTCTCTCCAAATCCTTGGATAAGTGGACTTCAAAACAAAACAACACCCCACCCCCTACCACACATACACAGTAACAGTAATAATTATTTAAGTATTATTGAGTTGCCACAAAAGGCTAGAATTCAATTGGGTCAGGTCTAGCCTGGTGACAGCATTAAGAGCTGCAAGGTGTTGTTTATTATTCAGGGAGCCCTGCTGATATGCCTGCACCAAGGTCAGCAGGGGCAGCACACAGGGAGCTTGTACACTGTGAACTTCATAGGGCTGAGCCCTAGGCTGCTCGCCCGAGCGAGGGCTGCTGAGCAGGCTCGGGGAGATTGCAGGCTTGGGCCAACTGGCTTGTCCACTAGATGTGACTGTGCGAGTCTGAAGCACTGGGTGATCTTAGCTAATAATCACAATTTAGTACTGCTCATTTGGTATTTGGAAGGATCCCAGATTTGTCTCTCTAGCATCTCTTCCAAAAGAAGAACTCCTCAAAGCCATCATGATTCCCCTTTCTTGTATACAGAGGGAAAGAGAGATTTCTAAAGGAAAAGATAAAAAGAAAAAAAAAAAAAAAAAAAACTTGTTTGAATGTGATTACTTTTTCATTGCCATCCAAAACCATGATTTCCTCCCCAGAATGTTTAATCCAAGAGGACTGTGGTAAAGTTAAGCTTTTGCTGAAAGAAGAGAGTAAATGCATTTTAATAGACAAGCTGTTATGGCAGTAATACCTTTTGTGGAAGCCATAATAGACTGCACGATTTCAAAGTTAGGCTCTAAAGCAGGAGAGCGTCCTATAAGCACCCTCCAGCCTTATTTTTCTGAAATTCTAAACACTCAGGGCTTTCTCAAACATCATAGTCTGTAAAATCCCAATGTATCTCATGTTTCAGGCTGTCTGATTCAGAATCCCTTGTGGCCAAATTTTGTTCCCTGTTATGCTGGCGTAAAGCCAGAACTCTGTTACCACGTTACTGTGCTGAAAGGGAGAACAGGATCTGTTCCCTTTTTCTTTCCCTTTGTCTGTCTGTGTGCTGTGATGTGCACATGCACATCACAGTGTGGTGTCCTGTGATTGTACACATCCTGACCTTTCTCAGCCACATGTGGTAAAGTGGCTTTATGCTGTAACCAGCCAAGCAGCTGCTCAGAACCAGGAGGAGATTTATGGGGTTTCATTCTGAACGTGGAGAGCAGTCTCACTGCTAATGGTGCTTGCAGCTGCTGTAGCACCCTTTGTACAAACAGCTTGTGTTTGAGCCTTCCTTATACTCCCTAAGGGCAAGCGGGTGTTTCAGAGCCCATGTTACAGATGGCGCATTTTGATTTGAGGCAAGCAGAGATCTTTGGATGAGGTGCAGCCTGCAAGCCTGTAGCTGGTTGTGACACATCGATATGTTGAAAGCATTGTCCTGCAAAGGCCCAGTTACTGCCTAGTTTTGCCATATACCTGGCAGCAGCCACAGGAAGCCCCATGCAGAATCAGAATTTATTGTTCAAACGAGTGCACTTCATGGGATAGTGCCTGAGGGGGAAAAATACAGATTGCCATCTAATAGGTAAGACAGGAAAAGTGCAAGAAGCAACCTGTTAAAGAGAGATTAACAGACGTGCTGGAGGTAACACAGTAGGTAAGTGGCAGAACTGTGAATAGACTGTGAATCCCCTGAGACAGAGCCTGGTGCTAGGTTGCTAAATTTGCAGTCATTTTGTGTGTCTGTTCCAGTTCTGACTGCTCCTTTCCCAGACCTGTTTTTAACAGATGTGTCATCAATTATTCGTTTTATTCTTCCTTTTTTGTTACAAGAAAGGAACGGACAACCATCTTTTGTTTTTCAGGCTGTATCTGGAAGTATCTATTGACTGTTTTAGGGAGGGAAGTTCCCCTTCTTCTGTTTTCCTACTTGAAATAAAACATCTTCCAATAGGATGTGGGTAGCCCACAAATGGAGATGGCAGGGCAGTCAGTCCCAATCTGAGCAGAGGGGTTGCGCCCATGTGATGCCATGTGGGAAGCTGGAACACCGGGCAACATTTTGCAAAACAACTGTCTCCAACCATTTGGGGCACTGGTCTCTGATACCATTCTCCCTGCCTCATCTGTGTGCATCAGTTACCAGGAACCAGATCTGTCTCAGTGTGATCATTGATGTGCAATACTGGATTTTTATTCTCCTCCTTTCTGCCAGTGCTAACTGGAGTAAGTCCAAACCCAAGCCATCTTGTGCTTCTCCAGGAAAGCGTTAGTGTTCATGAAGAGAAGAAAAGGTCCTCCAATGCCTTCGCCTTCAACTCAGGTGTCACTCTCACAGTTCTTGATTTGGGCCAGGCCTCTGGCCTGTTTCCTGCATAAAGGCTGATCTGGACAGCATCAAACAGCTTCCACATCAGATCCCTTCTGTTTCTGTGATGTCTAGTCTCTAACCCATCAATGTATTTGTATTTTAAAGAGTCCTGGTTCTTTCTGGACACCCATTAATGTCCAGCCAATAAGTCTGCCTTCCCTCTGTGCTTCCCACTGGAGCTTCCATCTCTGCTCCTCAGAGGTCACTTGGCCACCCTCCTGCTTCAGTTCTGGCCTTATGTTACCAACTGGAGCTCATCTAGCATGCCAGCAGGGCTTTCGGAGAAAAAGCAGCATCCCTCTGGACCTAGACAGATCTTTGAAAAAGTTCGCTTTCTCATCTCATCCAGCTCAGAGTGCTGGACATGTTGCGGAGTCTGTAATCCTGTAAGAATCCTTCCCTAGTGACCTGGCAAATCCAGAATGGAAGGACATTTGCTCCGCATCTTCTATCCAATTGCTTCCCTCTAGAATTTTTTTTGAATGTGAAGCCATTAAGCAGACATGAGCCAGGAGTATTTTAGGGAACAGGAATTTTAGCTTAAGGATAAACCAGCCAGGTTCATTTGCTCACATCAGCATTTGTGAGAATACTCATATGTCGATCCATAAAAAGAGGAGTAACCCCAGCGTGAGCCTTGTTAGACATCAGAGATTCCAGAGGTACTGGACGTGTGAGAGAAACACATTGAGCAAGTAAGCGACCTTCACTGGTTTGCTACTCACTGACCAGTTTGCTATGCATTGTTTTAATTCCAAGGCACTGAGATGAATCTTACAACATTAAGACCAAGCTGGCCTTCGTCTCTTCACAGCAAATATCTGAGTGTCTGTTCCCTGCCCCATTCTTGCCCAGGGATCTCAATATAGACCATGCTAAATCCTTGCAGGAAGGAGGGAGGATATGTTCAATGTCTCTGTCAGTCATCGGGGCAACCGTTAACCTGGTGACTCTGAGTATCAGCAGGAGTCCCTGCTTCCCCCCAGCATCACCCTTTGCTTCTGTAGATGTTACTCCTTCTCCCCCTGCTCTGGGCTGCGAAGTGCACACCTGACTGCGATGCCAGACTCTTTCTAGCTTTCACAGTAGCATCTGCAACATGATGTGCTGGTATCGCTCCAGCAGCAGTATGCAGCTCAGCAGGTATTAATAGATTAATTTACTGGCAGATCCCAAAAGCCTGTAGATGGGTAAAGCACCAGGTACACACTGAGGCTCGTAACCAGTCTCTCCAACTTCCTGGAATAGTTTGTGTGTATTGAATCTCTTTGCTCCCCAGGCAGGGAGACTGAGATGATGATACCGTATCAGAGCAAAAGTATCTGATCCCTTACAAAGCTCCTAACAACAGAGGAATTTCCTCCAACCATAACCCCTGCATTTCTTGCTTAATACATTGAATGTCTACGTGCAGCACTCCATGTTGCATACTCTGCAAAGTGAATTGCATGATACGGAGCAAAGCAAGAACACTTTCTCAGGTGTCTCAAAAGAGCTCCAGGAAGGAAATGCCATTTAAACATGCAGGAATGCAGCACCTGTCTGAAGTTCCAGTTTGTGGAGTTCAGTTGTGTCTCGTGGCAAGACCTGCGGAATGCAGGATTTTACACTGAATTTCCACTGCTAGGCAAGGACACTGCAGGAAAAGGATCCTCAAACAGATTTAGGACCTGTGGCCTTTGCAGCTGAGGTACTGGAAACATAATAGAGTCCTTTTAATATTCCTGAATGAGGTAATTTCTCTCATATTTGGACCCTGGAGCAAAACCAGTTTGGGTTTTGGCAATAGCTCCTTGTTTTCCCTTCAGCAACTGCCAGGAACTGAAGGGAAACTGAAGAATGGAGTTACATTGATTTTATTTCCATTGTTTTTCATCTGCTGCTTAGCTTCAGCCTTGGTTCCTTGTTGCCTACAAGAACTGTCTGGGAATTGCTAGAATTGGTGGCAACATCTTCGTATTTGCTACACAAGAAGCACAGAGATAGCCTCCATTTAAATTCCGACAGAGTAGGTTTTGAACTTGCAAGCCTTTCATGTGTGATCAGTCAAAACAGAGAGTTCTGGCCTGCTTTAGCTGCTAGATACAAGCCAAACCTCAAAGGAAAGTTTGGGAATGTTGATTTTTCCTCCTTCCAGTACAAGTGAATGCTTCGTTTGCAGACAGTTCTCTCCTGGGGAAGAAGCATTTCCTATTTTTAAACAGAGAATTGAGCCTTCCCTAATTAAGAAAATTCCAGCTGAGGCCATTTTTCTGCTCTTTGCTAAAACCTGACATTAAGTCTCTTTTCTTACTGTGAGTTTTGAAAGTTTTGCTAGCCTTGTTTTCCCTGAACTTACACATTGTCATATACCCTGAGAAAGGCTATTCCATTGCTTCTTGCGGGAAATACCACTCATCTCATGAGAAGGCTGCTTGACTGATGTGTACCCTAATTTGACAGATCAAGGACACATTTTTCTTAAGCTTTTGTACCAAATTTCAGAGTCTTCTGAGCTCCTGTGCTTACATTTAAAAGGCTGCACTGATAATTAGTGAAGTGGGAATAGTTCATCAGTTAAAACTGTATTTCCAGAGCGGCAGGTTTATGGGAGGTTTGTAAAATGGCAGCAGATAGTCCAAAATCAACCTCAGAAAAAGAAAAGACCCTCTAGGCAAATGTAGAACTAAAATGAGAGAAATGAGAAATAAGTGAACAGTGGTCATTCAGCCTAATTTGGATTTAACTGTATCTCAAAACCACTGAGCAATACTGTATAAAACACTTCATGGTTCTATTTGGTTTCTTTTTGAAATGGGTATGTGGGCATTAGATTAGCAAATGGTGAGAGGCTACCAGAGCTGGAGAGCAAGTTACAAAAGCAGCATGCGTACTTGTGTGACTTCTGTGATTGCAGCCCTTGCTGTGGACAAATGGCGTTAATGTAGACCTAAATAGAAGGGGATTGCTGGAGAACCTTTAGCATGTTATCAGGTAGGAGAAAACAGTAGGAAGCTGTTACACCTGCCTTCTTGCTCTGACGGGCAATCTCTGCTGTGCACCAATTAGTGCAATACTTTCCAGAGGCACAGCAGACTTGGAGCAAATCTGAACCCAGCTCATTTGAAAGTATATGCTCTCTATATTGGCATTGGATAAGTAACAGCAGAGTTTGTTGGAATTAAATACTGTTTTTATTAAAATTTGAGGTTTTTCATTATTTTTTCCATTTCCAGAGCTAGGCATAGGCTAGCCAAGAGCTTTGGCAGAGATCCTCTGGTTACTCTTAATGCAAGAATTAAATACCTCAGTGCCCAGCAGCAGATTTGATAGAAGGGAATACGTGCTCATACCCTGAACAGTGTGGGCTATTTGCTCAAGTCTGTCTCCCTCAGCTATGGTAAGTGGGGACTGCTCTAAAGTGAGGACATACTTCTGTCACCTGTGTGTCAGGGAAGTCTCTGCTGGCAGAGTGGAGAGCTGACACTGTAAACCCTTCAAACCACCAGTGCAAGACTTACTGGAGAACATCTCCAAATCCTCTGGCTGCAGCTGCCCCCAAAAAAACTTGGCAATGAGTTTCAGCTGGCTCCCAGGAGATCTTTATTTGTTGGAATGAGTGTATTTCGCAAAAAACATCCCTCAAAGACCAGACTGCCATTGCATTTTGGACCTGAACAGACCCAGACAGCTTTGGTTTTCTTCTCGATATGGGCTATAAAGTCTGCAAGAATCTCAAAGCACTGTATTGCTCCATGAAACCTTTTTGGGAAGAGGTGTCTGGGCAAGAAGCTTAAACAGGAATTGTATCTACTATGAGGGAGGTTTCATACTGGTGTGAATCAGCTTGCTGCGGGACTGTCTTAAATAAGCAAGAGCCTCTGGGCACAGTGCCTGAATTGTGCCATTCTCCACATGTGCATAAGTCCAGTGGTGTCAGACCCACTGCATGTGCCAGGAGAGCAGTGCATCATATGCAGTTGGATTCCCTGCACACACCATGCAGAGGTGCTCTGCACACAGGCAGCAAACCAGATTAATTGGACATTTGCATGCACATGAGGTAACACTGCACAGCATGTGTACTGCAAGTCCAGTGCATCTGGAATTACACCCAACGCCCATCCATGGATACCATCTCACAGCCCTCCCAGGGCAAATGTGATGTGAGGACAGGCTTATATCAATGTCAGTTTGCTCCAGCTATCTTTCTGTTGGTTTTCATTCACTTCTCATTGCTTTATATCACCTGCTGTCTTTGTCCTCGTCTGTCCACTTTCTGCCTGTTCCGTGGCATGGCAGGGAGATGCCATGTGTGCATCACCCCCTGAGCCACTCTGGAAACAACTGGAATTCTGCGTAGCTTTTATTATGCTTTGAGCGCACCAGCAAGCTTTTGTACCCAAAGAGTTGCACTTTTTCTTCCGGAAAGCACAGCTGTGATATGTATCTAGTTCAGCCAAATGAGCTTCCTGACAAAGTGCATTCCACAGCTAGCATTTTTTCCTCCAAGGAAACCACCCTCTACTATGTACGTGGAAGGGTTTTAATCTTCCTGTCCAGTGGCAGAGTGAGGTAATCTGAAAAAAGGCAATGACCCTAATAAATGGTCTGATTTTTGTGGTGCAGTAAGTGATAACTGCCCTAGAAAACTCCCTTTCATTCCTCCGAGGAAATCCTTTGTTTCTGTGGAACTGTCAAGCCTCAAAAAGGAAAGTTCTTGTCATTTAGGTTAATTAATAGCTAATAGTTTTGGCCAACAGTGGGAGCTGGGCTTGATCCCAGGCCAGGAGCATTGCTAGTTAACTAAAGCTAGAGCTGAAAACTGTTAACCTGGAGTGAAACTGGAGTCTTTCAGTGCAATACCACTGCAAGGGGAAATCGGTGCGCACGCTGCTGACGGGGTTGCTGCGTTTGCTTTGCCCTTGTGGGATCAGCAGCATGATGTGTGTTACTGTTACACTTGTAAACCTGTCATAAATAATTAGCATACACTTTCTAATTTTGAAAAATCCTTGACAGCAACTGCTGTTCTCAGGAATGACCTCCAAAGAGGGGCCTTGCAGATAGCCCAAAGAAAGCAGCCCCAAACATCTTTGGAAGCGCTGTCCTCAGCAAACTATAGACAGAGGCCTTATGAACTGTCGTCTTTCCAAATGTCTGCTCTTTTTATGGGGGCTAGTGATGTAATTGAGAAGCAGTGTCTGCACTTCAGGTTGAATTCAGAGATTTTCTATGCTAAAATAATTCCAGCTGCTTCATTTGCTTCCTTTTCCTGTAGATTCCTTTCCGATTGATGTATTGCATACTGGCAGTTTTTACAGATATTGGCCCTGGTCAAACTAAATTCCTGACCAAAATCCAGACAGGAATTTATTGTAAAATAGCATCTGTCTTTCCAGACCAGCTGCTGCTCATTTGAGGTAGGGGGAAGTTGGTTTTAGATTTTTGTTTGAGTTATATGAAGTTAGTTTAGTTGAGGTCTTTGGTTTTTTTGTTTGTTTGTTTGTTTTGTTGGTTTTTTTTTTTGTTTTGTTTTCATTTTAGAATAACTAAAATGGAAATACAGGTTAGCTCTCCTGTATGGACCGTTCATATCAGTGGAAGCAGTAGAAGAGGAGTGGATGCATGGCAGTGGATGAAGTGCAGTGGACCCATCATCTCTACAGGCAGCAGTAATGTGTGCACGGAGCCCCCAGACTAGGCTGTCCTGGCTCCTTAGTGTTAAAGGAAATATGCTGTAGGGTATCAAAGAAAAAGATCTTGTGGGTCAGAACATGATGTGTGTGTCTCATCCCAAGAGCAGGTCTTATTTCAGCAAAACTTTGGGGTTTGCTTGGGGCTGGTAATAGAAGCTGCCAGTGGAAGTGGCCTTAGAGACTTCTATAGCTGCAAAAATATGCTTCTTCCTGTCTGCCACTTACAGCCTGCAGTTTACGTTACCAGTGGGATCATTACATTTTTCACCTTCAGTTAGGCAGTTAGTGCCAAAATTGGCCTTTGCATTCTGAAGCAACCCAAATCTTTGATTTCTTTGGACAGTTGGTCTAGTGACAATACTGCATGTATGTTACATGTAATGACCCTGTGAATATGATAGTCTCTCTGCGCGTATATATGCTTAGAGCTTATGTCTTGAGGAAACACTGCAGTACCTTTAAGAACAAATGGTAATCGTGGCTGTAGCCATTTGTATGATGGCAAAAATCAGTGAAGCAAAACGTGCTGTTTGTGTAAGCCAGTATTTTAACATCCATGAAGATAACAGCAAATCTCAGGCAGCAACAGATCTCTGCAAGTTGGTGGGACTTTTAGGAGTACAGATGCTATAACAATTCCAGCGTAAAGTGGCTGTACGGGATATATCCATGCTTATCATGGTGTATTAGAAGTACAGCAGTGCTTCATCATGCTGAATCTTGAGCACATACAGGTAAAGAGAGAAGTCCTCCCAGAACTCTCTTTTTGCAGCATGCTTGCCCGTCTCCAGCATGTATTTTCATGAGAATCCTGGGTGTATGGAGTTCATTGCAGGCTCAGGTTTGCAAAATGTCAGGACTGGTAATCCTTTCCTTGACACTGGAAGTCAGACTCCCCTCAGTTGCACTTGAGGAATTAAGCTAAATAATTACTTAGGATTTGGGTGTAATATTTACATCACTGGGTGAGCAGTTTTTCCTGACTGTCAGACAAAATGATATGAGTGCCTCAGCAGTCTTGCATGGTGTCATTTATGAAATTGTAGTGCTGCTTATTATTACATTAGTAATACATGCTTCTCTTGCAAATGGGCTGCCTGGTAGTCTGACTGGAAGGATGAGAGCACTGAGAGGTGGCCAGTGATACACTGTGTACCATTATTTTCTGTGTTGACTTTTGAGAAAATAACATTGTAGCATAAAGTTCTAGTTGGAATTGTTTATTGGACTAAAAACAGATTAAAAAGATGAGAAAGAAATCCAGCTGTCAGGAAAAAAAACGTGTTGTTTGAGGTGGATGAACTTTCATTCTCGGAACTCTTTCCTCATCTGCAGATCATTTGCAGGAATAGACTAAGGCCTTTGCTTTTCCTTGTATACAGATGTAGAACAAGCTGAGCAATTAAGAATTGGCTACCAGCCTGTTTAAGGAAGGACTCTGCGCTGCGCTTAGCTTTGTTGCTCGACCTCAGCCACAGAGTGGTGTGACTGAAAATATACCGGCACTAAACATCAAAAACTCCTAGACAAACTATAGTGATGTCCTTACCTAAAGCACTTTTCGAAAATACTCATACATCATTTCTAGCCAAGACTGGTCGCTAGCTGGGAAACTTATATGAACAGAAATGGTCTATATATATGGAATCAGTTATGGTAACTGTCAGTGGAAACTCAGTGTCATGCGTGGCTTTGTTGCACAGAGTGCATGGGGAGGAACACAACAGGCTGCGTTACCTTGCAACGCCTTGAGATAGCAGTTGATATTTGGTGGTCTGCAGGTTTAAGATTCAGTGACCCGTGGCGCCCGCTCGGCAGCACACAGCCGCCCCGCTGCTTGGCGGGGAAGCTGGCCCTCCCTAGCAGGAGGCTTCCTGCGCAGGATGGCCCCTGCAGCAGCGCCCTGAGGGGCTCCCCCGAGAGCTCCCTTGATGAGGCTGCAGGCGATACTACTTGAGAAAATAACAGAAAAACGCCCAGAGGGATGAACAGAGGAGAAGTGTGATCCTAGCGGGGCATTGGGGAAGAGAGGTGGCTTTACTTCCTGTAGCTTTAATTCATAGTTTTAGGTTTGTGTCACATGAAGTCATGTTTTTAAATGTATCTAGGGCATAAAGATGCAGGTGAGTGTCTTAGATCAGACTCCAAAGCCTCTAAAATGGCAGGTGAATAGCTCCACTGCGTTGAGGACCTGCACCTCAGGTCCCTGCTCACGCAGCAGGTGTGCCGTGGAGGCAGCCATGGCAGTGCCTGTGGTGCACCTGGCTGCCTCCATGACGGTATTTCTGCAGAGCCGTGCAGGTGATGAGGCATCTCTTTGTCTTGCTTGCCTCAGCGCTGAGTGAAGTTTGGCCTGTGGTAGTGTGCCACGGTGCATCTGTATTGATGATCTTCAGCAGCTGAGGCTCAGGGCCTGAGGCAGCTGACTTGCTTCCTTCACTGAGGTGAGTGAGAGCAGGGAAGGAATTGTTTGTGTGTGACCTTGCTTGTTTTCCCCCACTGTGAAGCATTAATTGATGACTGAATGAAAAATTTCCTTTCCCCTGTTTGTTCTTACAGGACTCAACTAGGAGTTAATTGGCAAAAAAGACTGTTTCTGTGATACAACAGTTATGAGGGTGACAAAGCCTGTGTGGGGGTGGAACAGTTTGAAATGCTATCAGGTCCTAAGCATGCTGCTCTTTAGTAATGCTTTCTTCTTTGGCAGTAGGGAGTAGGCAAAAAAATCTGTGATGTAATGGTCTGACTTGGCTTTGACAGCTTGTTTAGCAGTGTTTAGCAATTCAGCAGTTTAGGATTACAGAATGATCAGCAGAGAGAAATGTTGTTTCTTGAAATTGTGACATGGTTTTATAAACTTCCTTCTCTTCCAGATTCGGTTAAACAGCAGAGGACTTATCTACTCTGTTGGTCTCTTGCTGGCATCTGTTTTTGTCACAGTATGTATATAGTCTTTTGTTCTTCATTCCAAAAGAGTGATTTTTATAGATATTTTCTTCATCTGTTCTTTTCTCACCTCTAGCTGCAATAGCAATTGCAACGTCTGTTGTTAAGAGATAAGAATGGTCACTCCTATTGTAAACTTCCCAAGATCTTCATCTGGCGCTTAGCAGAAGCTATCACTGTCACAGAATGGCTTTCATATTTGTATATTTTCCATGGGATAACCCCTGGGAGGTCCACTAGTAATCACTAATCATTTTTCATGCTAGTGTTGAGGCAGATCCCTTGATGTATGACAAGATCCATTTTCCTGTTGAACAGATACACAAAATACTGTACAGTTTGCTTTGGCCCTGCGTAAGAGCCCTCTGAGATGCAGCACAGGCCAGGACAAATAGTGCCTGGATGTGACAATGTTTCTCCTGAAATTAGTGGCTCACATTCCCTGACCTGTCCAAGTCCAGCGTAAGAGTAGACTAGAAATGATAAAGAGAAGAGCATTAATATACCCTTGTGACATCTTCCAGCTCCTGAGACCAGCTGCTATGGGGGACAGTCCTCCATATTGCACACCAGCACAATTTCAATGTATACAAGATTTGAACTACAAGAGGTTTGTGCTGGAGCAAACTAAGCAAATTCAGGCACAGCCTTAGCCTGTTCGGCTCTAGACTGAGATGCAGAGAGGCACTTGAAGTATTTTAAATGATGAGAATGGAGTATAGCCTTTGAAAGCATTTCTGATTGAATTAAATGGGATTGTTCTTGCCAAAGTGAAATTCATTGCAGAAACTTAAGGCCATTGGGCCAGCAGTCAAGGTGGTGCAGGTCAGTGTGGCTCCAATGACTGTGAGGGAGCTATTCAGGTTTTCTTCAGCTCACTGGTTGCAGTACTTACATTGTGATTGCTTCCAGCTGATCATGTTCAGCATGGGGACAGTCATTTTCATGCTCCTGTAATTGAGAAAGGGATTTACCACTCTATTCAAAATTATCCTGCTGTGGTGGCTTACTCTGTGTTTATTGTAGGTTTTTGGCGTCCACATGAACAAATGGAAACTGGATAAGAAGCTAGGGTGTGTGTGCCTTTCCCTTTATGGCATCTTCCTGTGTTTCTCCATCATGACAGAATTCAATGTTTTCACTTTTGTGAACTTACCGATGTGCAGAGATCACTAATGCAGGTGGCAGACTGTCAGGAGGAACTTCCTTCTTACCTGTGCAATACAAACCACGGCTGGCATCTCCTGAATGCGGTGCAACTCCAAGTCGTGAAGTATGTCCTGTTCACTGTTCATAGGACCTGTGGCCCCATCTCGGTTTACCCTCTCCCTGACCCCCACAACCTGGAAGAATCCTGCATCGATGTGAAGATAATTTTTTTTTTCAACAATCATGTGATTTCCTAGCTCAGTTTTTGAACAGTGACTGGGACTCTAGATGAACTGGCTGCTAACTGGCGTCAAGCCAGGCAAAACTGGTCTGCTACAATTCCTTTTTTAAGTTATTTGACGGAAGACTAATCTAATTTATGACTTAAGACTATTGCTACAATGCAGAAGAGGGTACATCATACAGGGGCTGATTTTCAAGGAGAATTCTGGGATTTTTTTGGTTGTGTTTTTTTTTTTGTTGCTGTTGTTTGTTTGTTTGTTTGTTTTGGTTGTGGTTTTTTATTGCCCGAGGTCAACGTCCTCTCTTGCAGCTTCTCCTTCTGAGCTCTGGATCTCCTGTAACGATCCGAAAGTCACAGGGCAGTGTAATATGGGAATTTAATTCAAGGTACTTGGCATATGAGTGGATTTACTGCTTATTAAAAGAAGACTGTCAAGGCAACAGACAGTGACTCTTTACCATAAATAATGAATCCTGTACAGGTGTGATGAGGAACACGAGGTAAATGTGGATTCAAAGGATAAACACTGCTACCATTTTACTATTAATGTTGGCGTTTTATTAATAGGGTGTTTGTGGTATTTCCAAGCAATAGTTTGATTGCCAGCCCAGGAGGGCTACCAAGGAGGTGTCCTGTTTTTTAGTGATCTACACCTGCAAATGGAAGGTCAGAACTTTATTTGCTTCATCAGATTTCTTGTAGTTTTGGGGGGATTCTATAGTTCATGTCTTATTTGTCCTGAGAAGGACATAAGTACGTATCAAAACTTTTCTAAATGAGTTACAGACACTGGTTTCTTTAAAAGGAAAGGCATATTTTGCACAGACATAGTTACTGAAGTCATAATTTGCCACTCTTTAAAGAATACACTGGACCTGGCCAGATATTTGTCTTTTTCTCAAACGGTTGAACTTATCTGATAACAGACCATGTGGATACATCACACTTCCTTTGAGAGGGCGGAAGATGGAGAGAGATGGCACTTTTAAAATGTGGAATATCTTCAATGCAGACTTGTTCACAGATCTTAAGTTATTGTGAAAATTTAACTATTCATTGTTCCAGTATCCTTGCTAGATTTTGTATAATTCTGTATTAATGCGCAGGCAGATTCCACCCCATCAGAAACACTATCACAGCTACATTTGTATGTATTGATACTGTGGATTCTTGCCAGTGCTGGCTGATGTATTTACTTTAAGCACTGATCACTTCTGATTCATTTGGTATGTTTTTCCTCTTTCTTGTATATGTTCTACTACGAAGTGTGATAAGGTACTACCAGCTAGGTGAATGTTTTTGTCTATGGTACAAACAGTGGCAGATATTGGTAGTAAAGGCACAGCAAACCCTAGGTTTGGGGTGGAAAAAAAAAAACCACCACCACCACCAAAAAAAACCACACCAACTAAACCGCAGCAGGAAAGAACCTCCAACTAAAAAAAAGACGTATTCACAGACATCCGATTTTCAATTCATTTGCACTTTTGGACGTGTTTATTTTGGCTTGCTTTTCTTTGGACAAAATGGTGTAAATCAAAATATTTACACACTGTGGTTTCCATTCAGCTCTGCACCTTATTTTCTTTCTTTGTTACGCTAAATGTGTGGAGGCTTTGGCAGCCATTGCGCTGTGCGTGTTGGGGAAGTCCATCGGAAAAAGCCGTGTCCTGCCAGCCTCAGTGAATAAAGTGTGCTTGTGGATCCCTGGCAAGAAGAAGGAAGGGCCCGGGGACAGAGAACAGAGTCAATGACACACCTGCGTCATCGTTTTTCATTCTGGAAAGCAGTTGTCTTGCTACCTGTTGAGCTATGCAGCCTGTTGTTGGAGCAGCCTACTCGTAACTATGCCCATATTAGGAAGCCCATTGTACCTTCTTGTTGCTTTTTTCGTTGTTGTTTCTTTCTTTCTTTGTTAATGAGATTAATAATAACCACTAAAATGCCTAAAATACTTCCTTAAATCAAACAATGTTAGCAACAATGTGGCACATTTCAATAAAATCCACCCCACAAACACACAGCTATACTCTTTGTAGCAAGATGCAGTTGCTCCTAAGCAGAGTGTTTCCTTGCTGACAGAAGGGACAGATTTGGGGAAGGGAAAAAAAAAAGTTTCACATCAGGGCCTATTATTACTTCTATTTTGAATATTTATACTGCTGCTCCAATGGAGCCAGTTGGATCTATTTCTACGAAATAGCTGTTAACTATCCCATGGCACAAAAACTGCATATTTTTTTAGGAACCTTTCCTATTAGTGTGCATTAAATACTGTAGTGTGTCGTAGCTTTGCATGGTGTGTGATACCTGAAATACCTTGTTTTGAAATTTGTGCATTGTGCAAGAATATTCTGCAAGTTGTTTGTTCTAAGCAGAAGCAAAAGGTACGTTGAACTGCCATTATCTGTGCCATATATGACTTGATAAGCACTTCTTATATTGACGGTTTCGGTGAGTTGTGCTTATGATTTGCAGCCAAATCAACCAGTACAGACCTGGTTCAGAATAGAACAGACCAACTGAATGTTTTTGTCTCCCAAAAGGAGAGCCTGTCAGGTTTGTGCCATAATCAAAGATTGTGGAAAAGTCCCCAGATAAGCAATTTTTGGCATCCTTCCTGCATGATGCATCCAGAACGCACACAGACAGGTATATTCAACTGTAGGGTGCATTAATAGCTTTACTTTGTTGAGCCGAGGGGTTATTTTCCTCTGGACATTAAGTTCTGAGAGTCACCGGCTGCGTGCGGCGGCGGCTGGGCCTTGCCTTCACGGTGCAGAAGGCCGCGGCGCCTGGCGCTGCTCCTGCCCTGCCCGTGCGGGGCCCGTGGGGCTGGGGTGCTGGGGAGGGCCGGCAGGGTCGGAGTCACCTGGGCTCGGGACGTGACCGTCGCTCATTTGGGTTTTTGCTATTCTGAAAGCAAGGGTCACCTTCAAGTTTGAGCTGCTCCGGTCTTGGGACCAGTCGAGTGTTTTTGTTTTCATTCCTGGCAGTTTCAGACAATCCTTAATGAGCATTTCAAAGGGAAATGACAGAGCCTTTTCCTCAGTGGAGAGCGCTTCACTGCAGCTGTCACTCTGACCTGATTTTGTCTTGACTGGTGTTAAATATATAATCCCTGGCTAGCGTCAGCTCTGCTTTGCGTGCAAGTAGCCTTCCTTTGACAGCGGTTCAAAGACAGAATGACATGACATGAGGAGGTCTTAAGACATGCTGTAAAAACTCCTTTCGTCCCTACCAAAGCTGAATTTTATACTTGCTTTTTTTTTTTCCTTTTTTTCTTTTTTTTCTTTTTCCTTTTTCAATATACTACCCTTATTGGTAGATTGTTTCTGCTGTAGGAACATCCATCTGAAATGTGTGCATGCGAAGAGATTTTCACTCATGTAATTTGTTGGGGTTTTTTTCCTCTTTGTTTACACTGCCTGCCTTGTTTTCAGCTTTCTGTCCTCAGCTGTGTCATTGAAATTAATTAGCATGCTTTGGATTTGTGATGTTTGTGCCTGTGAAAACGAATGGTCATTCTTAACACTCAGATGTATGACTGGCTTTTTTTTTCCTTGGCAAAACAAATCAGGAAGAACAATCTAGTTTTAGAAACACAACATTCAACGTAGGTGGAGCAACCTGAGGGTAACATTTAATATCCTACTGTCAGAACATGATTTTTATATGCCTTTTCCAAATAACCATATTAATACTTGTAAGATAAAATGTAGACTATTGTTGGATAACTTTTTAGAAAACCATCACTTTCTGCTGATCGACAAACATTTATTATATCAGGATTTTTTGAAAGCCCTAATCCATTCAAATTAAGCTCACAGAGATCCAATAGTGTCAGGTTTATCTACTTCAAAGTTTCAGCATTGGAAATTTTAAATTGTTTAAATACATACTTTAAAAGTCAATCTAGATGGACACTGCTTAGCTGGATTTAAATCTGCCCTGTATTCAGGAAGTTTCACTTGATAATGTAAGTTACTCTAAAACAGACTTAAACCCAGGTAAGACTGTCCATGTTAGGTTTTGTACAACCTTAACTGAATCAGTTCAAAGCCATGCTTTTAAGGAGAGCGGTGAAAGTTTGAATATACATGAGACCTCAGCCACTTTGCTTCAAATTAGAGGAACTACAGAGTTTGAATAAGCTAAATGAGTGTATCAAGTATAATGTGAGGCTTAAAGGAAGGGAGTTTTTAGTATTCACTAACTTGAGTGAAAATTGACCTCTGTTGAAATTAACAATAAAACTCCAATGATTTTTTGCAGGGTCAGTATACATCTTTGCAGCAATAAGTCCTGAAAAGGATTTGTTCTCTATTCTTTTTAAGGATGAGTGAACTCTTTATTTTCTTTTCAGAATAGATGACTGAATACCTATTAATATGACTAGGCACCTCTATGGAGATTTATGTGAATGTTCTATTAATAGTGAGCACTTAGTGGCCTCAAATCTGAAGCATATTTAATTAATGCATCTAGTTCCACACAACTTGCTCCGAGTTGTTGGGCTGAATCTCCAGAATCCATCTCAAGTGTGGACAAATCCATGCCTTATCGAAAAGTTTTCTTTATTCACAGGAAAGCAAACAGGGAAGAAAATGGCAATTTGTTTCATTGCAGACCAGAGGATATAATTTGGCTGTGCAATCTTGTTCACCACCCTGAAGTAGCCTGAGATCTAGGGCAGGTTATCCAAGTTGAATATTCCTGGTGAAGGGACTAGAAAACAAGACCTATGAGGAGCTGCTGAGGGAACTGAGGCTGTTCAGTCGGGAGAAGAGGAGGCTGAGGGGAGACCTCATCACTCTCTACAGCTACCTGAAAGGAGGCTGCAGCAAGGTGCGTTGGTCTCTTTTCTCAGGTGACAAGTGATAGGACACGAGGAAACGGCCTCAAGTTGCACCAGAGGAGGTTTAGATTAGACGTCAGGAAGAATTTCTTCATGGAAAGAGTGACTGGGCATTGGAACAGGCTGCCCAGCGAGGTGGTGGAGTTGCCATCCCTGGAGGTATTTAACAGATGCATGGATGTGGCACTTAGGGACACGGTTTAGCGGTGGACTTGGCAGTGTTAGGTGATGGTTGGATTTGATGATCTTATGGGTCTTTTCCAACCTGAATGATTCTATGATTCTATGAAGTTTGGGCAGAAGCATCTAATTTCAGGAAAGCTTCTTAAAAAGCACAACTTGTGTAAAGCTCCAGATTTTGTAATGTATTTAGCTAAAAGTACTTTATCGAGGTATATTGTAGGTAGTTTTTTATTTTACTTTTTCTAATAGCCTTGCAGAACAAGTTTTTAAGGTTCCACACCAAAAGAATCTGACAGAAATCCTGTCAACATAATCTTCATTCACCAGGTAGAGTTTGAATGGTGCTAAAAATCAACATAGTAATTTTAAAACAATAATTTCACATAACCTTTTTATTGCCAGTTGAGGGAAACAAAGCATAACGGCGCATGCCTGAACCTATGAGGACAATTGTATCTAGTTACAGATTTACTCAGATGTTGAGCATTTGAGATTTCCTATCAGCACATCTGGCAAAGCAGGCAGCTCAGATTCCCAGAGCACTAATCCCCATTGCTGGATGTTTTGTTGATCTTGTGCTACAATGAAAGAAGGGGGCTGGTGGTACACACCACCTCTTTGTCACTGATATTTCCCTGCTAGCTTGGAATAATACTTGCTCCTTTTTCATAGCAGAAACACAGATTTCCCATAGGACCAAGTCTTAACCTTAATTCTGATCAGTGTTGTCTCCTAGCAGATAGACATTGGAGCAAAGGAAGAAACAAGCTCTGTTCAATTTGCGCATGTAGAGACAGAGGTTTCATTGTGAAAGGAGTTCACTGCGGAAATGTCTTGTGGAAAAAGAGACCTGTAATGTAAGCATCCTTTAGTAATCATAGGGACATTACCAGGAGGCAACTCTGCCGTTAGGACTGAAAAATAAAGACCTCTTCACTCATTCATTGAGATCTACGTACAACAGATGAGGACATTTTGGTAAAGCAGTCCTTCAGGCAGGCAAACTACCATATATCTGAAGAAGACCTGTTATAATAGTTCCTGTCAAAAAGGGTTTTATCAGTGGTGTATCTCCTGTACAATCACTTTCATTTAGTGAGTGTTAGAGTTTTAAAGTTTCCAAAGGTAAATAACCACGGGACAGCAGGAGCATCAATTTATTTTGTTTGCTGGGATGTTTCTCCATTCTGGGCAGCTTCTGATTTCCATAGGTTGGTCTGTGGGAAATCTGAGCACTGGGCAGCTCTCATCTCAGCCCGCATCTTCTCCAGCTCCTGGTAATCACATCCACTGGCCAACAGTGGCATTTTGGGCGAGGGTCTCAGGGTATCCACAGACCGCCGTCCTCTCGGCCAGGATGGGGCACGGCCACCGCTGCTCAGCTTGGGTTCATTTCTCATGGCCCTGCGCTCTCAGGGTCCCGGGGGCAACACGAAGTGCGTGTTCCCGCGGGAGGGCAGTGGGAGCATGCTGCCCGCCATTCCTGGGGTCATACCCTGCTGGTGCAGGGGGCCGGGAGGCACTCCCGGCACGCTTGGTCAGGCTGTGCTCGCTTGGGCTCCTCAGCTGCAAGTCCACAAAGCACCAGAGCCCTTGCTTAACTTGAAGCTCCTACCTTGTTGTGCAGAAAGGTGTACTGAAAGTTAAGCACATGCGTATATGTTTTGCTGAGAAGTTGACTTTAGTGAATCCAGCTCTTTGGCATCACCAGGGTTTATTTAAGTGCTCAACAAATGCAGTACTTGCAGTCAAAGAGTGTAGGCTCTTGTAGGGGGCAGCTGCAGCAAAATGTTCCCGTTTGAAGAGGCAGGGGGGAAATCTTGTATGATTAATGAGCAGATGACTCCCATGAGGAGAGCCCATACCAAACATGCCTTGGGTTAAGATAAGGAAAGTGACTTCTAAAAGGCTTTGTAAAAGTTTTATAAACTGTTCACTAGGAGTCAGCTAGTGAGAAGATTTTTACTACTGGTGCGGTTTAGGAAAATAGATTTGCCTTTATAGATCTCACTTTGAGGCGGTCTATTGCTGTCCTGTATGGGTCTGTAGGAGGCAGTAGGCCATATTAGTAGCTCTCCTCTGCAAACAGGACCTGATGCTGGGCTTACTGAAGCTAAAGCAGGGTTTCTTCACGGAGTTAGGTGGGCTTTGGATCAAGCCCAGGGCAGCCTGCAGGTGAAGATTGAGCAGTGTACCTTCTGCAGCACCCTGCAGGCAGACGACCGGCTGGCCGGTCTCGTTAACAACGCACACCAGCGACGGCGTGCCCCTCTTGCCTTGCTTTCTCAGCAGCTCCTGCTAGCACAAAAAGAGCTGGCAGTTCCTCTGCCTGCCATATGCTAGTAAACTCACTTGGTGTTTTCCATTGCACATCTAAGGCATGCACAGGGCTTGAATGGGGTTTTTTGAATTGGAGGGTCCAGTTTGCTGTTGGAAGAGATAGAAAAAGAACTTTGCATTCAAACTTTGGGCTAAAATACCATAGCAGTATTTCTCTGTATTGTCCCAGCTTCATGCAACCGCATCTATAGGCACAAAGACTATGAAGTATGAAGGGTTGCCTCCAGGTCCCTCAGATGTCAACAGAATTGTGCTATTGACTGCTCTTGAGCCAGCACTTGAAATTAAGTTGAATGTCATGTTGCAAAAACATGTTTTTATATCCTGACTTTGAGTCCCAGTGCAACTTGTGTGTAAATAGGATTAATTGCTCTTGGCAGGACTATGGTAGTGAAAGAGTCTGCAGGACTAGGTCCTGTATTAGCATCCATGTCACTTCTTGATTTCACTTTGTTGAGGACAGTGTTTGTTGAGAAGGGTGAATTTTCTGTAGGATGGCTAAGTAGGATGCCACACTGTGGCTGCGGAAACCCAATCCAGTCCTTAGCAGAAGGCAAACTTCCTTCTTGGATGTTACAGCCTTAGAATTACATCTTGTAATTTTCTTAGCGAATGCTAAGATAATGACAGCTAAGCTGTATGGTAAGGGGAGAAGGGAATGGAGCTGGGGGAAGGCAAGGAAGATACACAGTGTAATAGTGTAGTTTGTGATCATTTGAATGAAGAGGGCTTCAATTTTCCTCATGTTATCTGCAAATACAGAGTGCACCCTCCCATTCTGCATCGAGGGCACCAGCATGTGGACAGATGTGCTCTAGCTGGAGCTGTGCCAGACAAAGAGACTGTGACCCTTGTCCACCCTGTGCAGCCAGCTCCCTTGTCCCTTTGCTGAAGATTACCCTCTGTCTGGCAGAGCTGCTTTCACGATTGCCCTCTGATGTCAGAACAACTGGAGTCTGTTTAAGCAGTTCAGTGGACGGTTACTTCTAGGAGCACAGTTGTTTTGGGAGGGCACATCTGTCTGGGAACAAGACGCTGTGTATAGGAGGACTTCTGGTAGAGATGAGATACACAGATACTGTGTAAGTGTTGGGAGGCATGATGAAATCTTTTTCAAAAGCAGACATCCCTGTATACCCAACAGCCTGCTAGTTTGCTTAGGATTTTATCTTGCTCCTTCTGTTACAAGGATTCAGGATTTTGCTTCCACATTCTCACATGCTGAAACCCTCTGGCTTTGAAGGCTGACACATATCCTCCCTCCCTAACACAAGGTTTGTGCACTGGACTAATAGAAATAGGATGTAGTTTTTGACCCGATAAGTTGAGGGGAGAAAACGAAAGGAGATCTTTGCTTGGCACATTGATTTCAAACCGCCAGACTTCAAGACAGCGTAAGCCTACCGTCTGCTTTTAAAATGCCCCAAACCACTGAAATAACCAGTCATTACACAATACATGGGAAGACGTTTCATAAGATCTCTTAAAAGACTCTGCAATGGAAATTTGTGCGTGTGAGGATATTTTGTATCTTCAGTGGCCTCCTTCCTTACTCATTTATAAATGAGTAAGGAAGGATTTACACCATGTATTCATTCTGTCTACTGCAAAATGAACAAAATGGGTACAACCCTGTTTGCAGGTTTGGTCATGCAAAGACAGTCATCATGCAGTAAACATAATTGATCTGATTAGGATTTGAACTGGGCGTTTTAAGCTTTATGAAGCCAGACTATGCTATACTGTCTTTACTAAGAGAATCAGTCATAAGTTCATATAATTTCATGGCAGATTTTTGGCCTTATTTTTTTTAAATGTATAAACATATATATATATATATACACACACTTTATCTAGTATGTCTGCTGTTGTTAAAATGAAGCCCCATGGTAACTGGCTACCATTTGCATAGGAATAAAGTTCTGTCATGGTAACTGCTAAGATGCTAAATGATACCAGTATTTAAGGTAGTCTCACGCATATCTATCTAAAAATCCAAGAGATGATTACGAGTTTTTATTTGTTTCCACGTTGTATTAGCAAGTTATTGTTAATGGTGCATGGCAATTGTATATCTATAACACAGCAGGTCAAAAGCTTAAACAGCTTATATTTGTATATTCAGTAATATTTCTCATTGTAATTATTATTAGTCATTTGAAATTCCAGTTGCATATTCTGAGTGTAAAGACATTTAAAAAAGAAAAAGAAAAAAGAATATGCATGAGACATTGAGGAGGTCAGGAAACTGCACTGAAATATTTATATGTTTTATTTATTTATTTATCTTTCACTAAGAGTTGAGCCTCTGGTTCAAGAAAGTGTTTCCCCATGCTGGCAGGAGTATTAGGAGCCTAATTTCAGTCCCCACCTAAAGCTAAAGCAGGTTTTCCTGAATCAGGACTAAGCTGATTAAACCACTGAAAGCATTGTGCCATCCTGCTGAGTGGCCACAAAAAGTGGCAAGCCTTTCTCAGATGCTTCATGTAACTTAGATTACTAGAGAACTGAGACACCCAAAGATGCTTCTGCAATGCTCACCATAGCAATTGATCACAATAGTAGAAATCTATAAATAGCAGCTACTTGTTTCACTCTGTCGTGTTCGTAACATTATTGTCACGAGGTACCATTTTCAGTAATTAAAATTCTTAAGATACCAACAAGTAGGGTGGGGTTTTTTGTTGTTTCTGTTTGTTTTTTTTTTAAATAATACTCCTTTGCCTAGTTTCCACAGGTCATTTTAACAATAAATGTTAATTCAGCTCTGGTTAAATGTGATGATTTCTCTTTAAAACAGATGTCACGTTCTTGCAAATGCTTGGGTAAAGCTGACGTTTATTGTCCCAGCTTTATGATAGTGATTACCGTTTACAGCAAGCAGGGATCTCCCTCTTGAAATCCTGCAGTAAAATGAGCCCACCACTCACAAATACGATACTTCCCTGTTTCCTCTGTGTTGTTTTAGTTTCAGGTAGGTCAGTAGCTCTACATTGTAGAAGAATATATCACGTCATTGCTGTCTGTGTGAATTACAGTAGGGCTTAGTGCTGGGAAATAAAAGAGCAATGGTGGAGTCATTTTACAGAGAAAGTATTGGGAGGGAAGCTGGAAGCTGTATTTCAGCAGCTGTTAAAGACTTGGGGATTTCTCAGATTACAAAATAAACAATTAGAAGATAAAGGCTGATTGCAGAAAGTATTGCATAAATCTTTCATAAATATTCATATCATTGTCAAGCTTTGCATAAAGTGAACTTCCACATACTGTCAAGGACAGACATGAGCCAAGATCTTCCTCCTGGATTTTCAGAAAACAAGCCTTTTCTTTCAGTAATTCTCACTGGTGAGTCAAAATGTCTGACTGTAACATACATTTCTTTATCTCAAAATTGTGTTAAGAAATTACACAATGCTTGAGCAAGCACAGAACTCAAACAACAATGTTGAATACAATGAGGTCTTGAAAGAAACCAAAGCAGGAAGTTTGTGTAATAACTTGGTTCTTAAGGACTTTTTTACACACAGGACAAGCAAAGGACACAGAGTATGAATCCATATTTATACAGCACAAGTGGAGAGCAAGTGCAAATGAGAGTACAGTGGCATCACAAAAAGCTGGTTACTGTTTAGCTGGGATACTGGCAAGCTTTGCAGGGATTGCTTTTATGTGGAGCTTTGCCTAAATACTATTTGATCTTTACAACTCATCCTCTTGATGAAAGATGTTTCTTCCCAGTGAGAAACACGGCATCCCTTTGTCAAGGAGAGGGGAAGAGATATGCCAAGAGTAATGCCTCTGTCTCTGTTCTTATCCTAGCTTTGCAACGTGCGTTTTATCTTTTACGTAAATGCTTGGGTGAATGTGCCAGTAGCAGTCTACATACCTGAGAGAGGGACTGGGCCTTTGCCGTGCAATGAAGATTTAGGAACAAATTTTGCTTAATATTCCCTAGAGGAATAGTTCAATTGACTTCACTGCCTGTCTTTGTAAAGCTGGGAATCATTGCTGAGCACCTAAAGGTAGGCAGTATTTGCAAAAGATGACTAAAGGAATAATAAATTATGTTCGTTCTCACATTAAATGATTGGTCTCAAGACTAAAACCAAAGTAGGAAGATGTTTCTATTTTTTTGGTTTTGTTTTGTTTTGTTTTGTTTTTTCATGGTGTCTGCCGAAGTAGCGTGTGCCTGAAGTCCCTCAGTAAGGTTTGGCAGTGGTTCGGTGTCCCTGTGGCCACCGGAGCAGGAAGGCGGGCCTGGTGCTTCTCTTCAGTCTGCGGATGGGGTGGGGGTTAAGTTATCTCATGGTCCAGCAGTTGGCCATGCAAGGTCTGATAACTGCTTGGAGCCCTTACGGAAAATTTGTCTTTGTACCATTAATTACTGTCTTAGACCGCTGAATGCAATCCCTACTGTAGCTTGCTCTAACTGTGATGAAACCATACAGATTTTGTTGAATTGCATGCATGACGAGTTTTCTACTTTATGGTGCAGTCAAGCTGCAGGAAGCACAGCAAAAAAATGTGAGTAATACAGGCACCTGTTGTTCAATTCAGGATCAAACATTATCTGAGTGCAAAGATTGTGTGATGCTTCTAACCATAAGGAAGAAAATGTCGGTGGAACTGAGTACGAATGCATATAATGCATATGTTCAGTTAAGCCAGCCAGAAAAAAAAAAAAAATCATTGGTTCATAGTAATACAATTCTATTCAGAATAGCTTTTCATTAAGTCAGCTTAGAAATGTTAAAACGGTGGAGCCACAGACAAAACATTTGTTACCTTTTGAAATGAGTTACAATGGTTTTGTCATACTTGTACAAGTATTATAAGGTCAGTCTTTCTGTATGTTTGTTTTACAGCTTGTTGTAGAATAGTCTTTTATGCATAGCTGTTCCACTTGCCTGTGTAAGTTACAAGTTTAACAGAAATGAAAGCATGCATTTTTTCTCTGTTTTCTGGTAACCTATGAAATTAGAAATTTGTATTTCTGTGTTTTTAATGTGTTATACTATAAACAAAATTCACAGCACTATTGTCTATGGAATATCAAAAAGTTTTATTAGAATGAATTACTTTAAATGTTTTGTCATTTGATTTAATAATGTGTCAGACACCTACACTAAGACAATATAATGCTTATCAATAAAAATATCCTCTTTGTACTAACTTAACACTTAAGGGGCATGCTTGAACATAGGCATGGAACACCCCTGTTGGTCACAATACCAGTGATTTATTCATTTTTGGCATAATTGTGAGAATACTTGTTACCACTCTTTTGACCTGAGCATTGAGCTGAAGAGGGAGTGAAGGAAGAAGGAAAAAGGGTTTTTATACCTTGTATTTCCTCCACCACTTAATGTACATTTGCTGTAAAGGTTTGTGCACCACAGTAGTTCTTGTAGAAGCTGGATGGCTCATGTGAACTGTACGTGTCAGAACCCCATATAGAGGCAAACACTGAGGGAATTGTGTTTGCTGTTAGATAATGAGCCAAATTCTGCTCTGTTACAGTAATATAGGTCTGAAATCACTGAAGTTAATTTTTTTCTAGACATAGGATAGTACGAGTTAATTGTCACTCTCCCAGCTGGAAGGATCTGCGCCTGTGACCATTCAGCCATGGACAGCTGTGGTTACAAGGTCCAGTCCTCCTCTGAAGTCATTCCTGAAGTAATATTTTCAATAATGCTTGGAATAATAATGAGGAGAAGGCACTACACAAGAGGTTCTGATGCATCCAGTTTCCGTTACAGAAAGCTGCAGAAAACCTGTGGAGAGGGCTTGTTAGAAGGCATACTTCTAGAATCATAAAATACTTCATCTTTTCTCTGAGAGAAGGGTTGAGATCCATGAATGAA
This sequence comes from Chauna torquata, assembly GCA_013399475.1. Classification (NCBI taxonomy): domain Eukaryota; kingdom Metazoa; phylum Chordata; class Aves; order Anseriformes; family Anhimidae; genus Chauna; species Chauna torquata. Next base: position 25,710 of record VXAL01013561.1, on the reverse strand, counting down.
AAGGCAAGTGACTGGGACCAAGTTCCTCAGCTAAAGTACCTTTGCTTATGTCTGTGTAACAACCGCTGCCAAAATGACATCTTTCTTCTGAAGCGTACCCACCATGTCCACAGGAAGCAGTGGTATGTCCCAGGCAGAAGGGATTATTTATTACCCATATGCAGCTATTTCCAGGTGCAGAAAAGACACACCTACTGATCCCATATCTCTGTCCATGAGTGAAGGGATGAGGTACAGCCTTTGGTGTTAAATGCAGAAGATGTCTTTCATTGACGCAAGCCCAGAAGCTGTCTTGAAAATATTTTCAATTGAGTTGATTGTTTGCTTTCTGACTGTGTGTGCTGGCATCCCCAAAGGTATGTTGGAATCCATAAGGATGCTGTATCACTGTAGAGACTTCCCCATGACAAGTTTTCCGGTTCAAAGATAATCCTGCTTTTCATCACAATTTGGAGCTGTTCCAGGTGACTGTTGGACTCTGAAGATATTCCCAATCCCTATCCCCTGCCAGAGTGACATACCAAATATGCATCTTTTTTGATTCAGCCATATGATTACTTCACTTCAGAAAAATTCTTTGTAATTTACAGCTTAGAAAGTTAGAATATGGTTGTTAGGGCAGACCAAGGTACCGGGACTCTTATCTCGTGCTGGCAGAATTGAAGCATTTGCCTTCCTTTCTGTTCATCTATTGAACAAGGAAGAGCTTGGAGACAGCCCTACACCCAAAGATTTTTTTAGCCTCGTGATGCTGCAGTTTCCCAGGACACAGACAATAGAAAGAGCATGTGCTTGCAGAGCAGGAGATATCACTGCTTCTGCTTGGCATCCAAAAAGAAGTGCAGTCAGCACCCATTCAGTTGGAAAAGGCCATGGACAGAGCCACCTCTCGAGAGAAGTGATGGGGTTATGCATCCCAGAAAGGCTGAGGCATTTCCATACAACTCTCGGTCACAGCCCTCGGTGGATGGCTGCAGCATCTGCCAGATCAGTGGGCTGGCCAGTGAGACTTCCCACTTGAGGCTTCTCCCTGTCCTTGCGTGGGGTGCCTAGACATGTTACCTGTACCCTAGAGAGCGGGTGCTTAATGATTAGGGTCTTCAGTGCCAAAATCCTTTATTAGGCAGCACTGAAACTGCAACTCCTAATCCCTGGTGCTGGGAGGTCAGTACGTACAGGAACTCCCAACACATTGTGCTTTCTGGAAAGCTCCTGAAGCAAAGAGGAGACATGACTATGCCTCTGAAAGGGAAATACGCAGGCATAGGACTTGGAACAAACTGCAGGTATGTTGTTTTTTGGTGTGTTTCTTTTTCCTCCCTACTGCAATGGTAATCAGACCTCTTAGCACAGCTGAGCATCTGCCCACTTCCTCTCCAGCTGCTTTAAGTGGGTTGCAGCTAATAGGGAGAGAGGAGGCTCGTCTTCAACCTCGCTGACTGTTGGGAACAAACAGCACTCTGTAATTGGTGTGAGCCTTCTTCACGGTGCCAAGCAAATCGCTAGAGAAAAGTAGGATGGAATAAACAAAAATAATTAAATACCACAGCCTGGAGAGAGCAGGTGCAATGAAACCACTTCAAACCAGAGCAGTTGCTTATTGTAACTGCTCACACAAGAAGATTTTACACGTGAGCCTTTAAAGAATGAATAACAAAAGAAAAAAGTGGCAAAATTAATGTATCCACTGCAGTGGAAATGTCTCAGGTAACATGTTAAAAAAGAACGCTGCTATTGTTTTTGTGTGTTTGAACTTAACACTTTTCTGCCTGAAATTTCTGTTGACTGCAGTGAGAGTGTGGCTTCTAGAGTTACACTTTCTAACATTGCAGAGCAATGCCATCTAGGGCATATAGACTTACAAATACCATCAGGAATGGTATTCATCCTTAGTGACAGATCTTGCTGGACTGAATATTAACAACTGGTTCATCACACATGCAGTAGGACTATTGGGATTTGCTCATTTTCAATATCTGCTTCCAGTTTTCCAGAGTATGCTCTCTGTCATATGCTAATGGATAGTTTTGTCTCAATAGGAAAATAATGAGTTTCTATGTACCTTATTTCCTCCATAAGTCCACTTGATAGCTTTCGTCTGTGCTGCACAGCTGGGATTATCAGTGGTCTCTCTAATCTTCAGCTGCTCAAGGACTCCACTGTGGCTGTGATTAGAGCAGTGATACACTTAGACAGCAGATTAAAGTATTAAACCTAGTAGGCCAGATCTTGGCATCGTTAATCACAGAGCTACTTACTGTTGTTACTCCAATCTTCCCGTTCAGCTCAGGCTGCCAATAGACTATGGATCTGATTTAACTGAAAATGGCTCAAGAACCTGGGCCAGTTGCGGCTCTGTCCTCACTCCTGACTATCGCAGCTCTCTCCAGGCTGAAGAGTAAGCACCAAATACAAGTAGGTAGCAATCTGCTGAACTCAATGGAGGTCTATGGCTAAAACTGGTTATGGACTTGATCTCACATGTATTACATTTTAAGTGTGATCCAGTCGTCTTGCTTCCTACCATTTGACTTCATTATGCTTGGCCTTTCTGAGGAATGGTAACAATACTTAGTGGCACTTTAAGTCAACTTTGTTCATCTCTGTAATAGGTTTTCTTACTCTACACAGATGAATTTGCTCCCCACTAAAGAAGACCAAGGGCTTTAACTCAAATCAGTCTGAGGAGATCCTTCAAGCTGCAGGGCTGCACACCAGATTCTGGAACAGGCAGCTTTTACAAGCAACTCCAAACTGAAGGCAAAATACTTGACTACTGCTTGAAAGCACGTTGGGAAACATTAATACTTACACTAGTAAAGACGAGAGCTTTTAACGTAGCTACAGGCTATGTTATTTTTTCCCTCCTTGAATAATGGCACTCTTGTTGCTACCCAAGCAAAGGGAGGGCCTGATTCTCCTCCAGACTTGTAGTGGTCTGGCCTGGTCTGGTCTGGCTGCCAAGAGATGATAAATGCCTTCTACCTTAGAATGGCATTGCCTACAGGCACAAAAAAGCACATGCATGTAGGCATGCTGCAGCAGTGGAAGTCTTGGGAAGTAATAGGCAGACGTTAACAGTACTAATTAAGAAGCTGAAATTGCATTAGTACATTTTTGTTGGGTTTAGTTAAACAGTGCACTGGTATAATATCCTGCAGAAGCGACAGAAATTAGTTGACTACAATTCTCCCCAGTGATCTGTTTTCTCATAGATTGGTATTTTATATGTCATCTGTCATTGTAACTGGAGATTTGAAGTAGAGTTGACCATAATTAGCAAACAATTTTATAGCCAGACTACAAACACTGTCTTTTTCCCCCCTTTTTTCTTCTCCAGTAATGTCGTAAAGATGAAAGGATGACTCTCAATCATTACCTTCCTGCAAGTTAAGACAATCTTAGAAGAAGAAGTGGAAATGCCAGCATCCGTTTTTGGACAACGATGAGAGCATGTTCCCCTTTGCCAGTACCTCCACCATCATAATGAAGGTAGAGACTAGTTTCCTCCGTAGCTGGTAGTTCTGAGCACTTTAAAACTGATGTCCAAACTGGAATCAGCTCAAGAAGCTGTATTTCAGCAGTGTGTCTGCAACAGCATCAGCAATTCAGAATTCACATGGAGTGAGGAGACAATTACACAAACACAGATCTTACTGCTGCTTCCCTCCTCTCCACATAGTGTCACATAGAAAAGATACGCATTCAGTAGTGTGATTAGAATATGGCTCTGCCTCTTCCCAAATTCCTTGGGATTAATCACAGCTAGCGTCTGGCAGTCATTGTCGCTCTGGACAGAGATCCTCCTTACTCTCATGTCACTTTGGCTCAGGCTGTAGAGTGCGGAATAGTTTTTGGCACATACACAGCTGGAATGAGCCTTCATTGGCAGCCAGAGGCTCATTACTGCTCCTTCCCGCCTTGCTCCCTGATCCAATAAGGCTGCTGGCAAGGGCAGGTGCTGGGGCTGTGGCACCTGATCCTTCCTTACACAGGATCAGAGAGCGTTGCCTGCATCAGTCCTCTGAGAGGGCAGAATGTGTGCAGTGCCCCTGGGTTGCTCTTGGCCTGCACTCTGTGGGGGCTTTCTGAGAAATTTTGGGTTCTGGTCCACACCTTCTTGAAGAGATGGTGTGTCAAAGTGCTCCCAAGTCCCTGCACAGGTATACATTTTCTCTGAATACTGTTTGCAACCCAGTGTTTCCACTTAAAGAGAGGGAAGGTAAAAATTAAGTGTTACTGAGCTGGAAATGCTGTTACGCAGCATTTGCACTTACTCATTTCTTGGCTGTCGGGGAGGAGTGTGAAGACAAACTGGCTGTTGGATCTCTCATCAAAACTCCATGATGGAAATTTGTCTTGATGTGGGGGAGTTCTGAAAAGCTGTTGGCCAGATTTCCCTTAATGGGACAATGCTGAGAGAGATGAACTTGAGAGCACATATTAAATAATAAAAGAGTAATTTCTTCCCATGGATGTAGAGACTAGCAATCATAAACAACTCGATTCCCGTCCTTTGCTATCAATCTTAAAGAAGAGAAAAAAGACTGAGAAATCAAAAAGAGTGGCTCTGCCATGAGTACAGAAAAGAGAAGATGATGGGCATTTTTCTCTCTCCATATTGGAAAGGCCATATGAAGAAGCAGAAACAACCCTTTTTTTCCATATTTGTCCAGCCTGATTTTTGTCCCGCTTGTCCAGCCTTTAGTTCAACAACTACAGGAGCCCTGTAATCTTTAATATATGCGTGCTCATGCGCTGCAGTTAATGGTATGACCAGCAGAAAGTTAGTTGTTCAGAATTGTACAGGCAGAGTTGGGAAGGGAACATAAATCTCTTAAAAACCAGGTTAATCCACAAGACATCGTCTCCTTCAAGAAACATTCTCCAGTATCATTGATGAGCTTTTTGCTGAGAGCAAGCAGATAGCAAATATGACATGGGTGACTATGCTAGGCTCATCTGTATGTAAGTATCTATGTTCCCTCTGCTCACGGTATGAAAAAGTCATTGGGAAAACTAAGCAAGACAGGTAGGTCTGTTTTGGGCAGTTTTTGCTCTGCCTTCTTCACGCAGTTTGATTCTTGCCTCCCTCCTCCCTTTGTTATAAAACATAGCTGAGTGCTAGTGTTGTTTTGCAAATCGGAGCAAGAAATCCGACTTAAAGCCTGAAGTGTAAAACACCCAATACTGCCAAGGGATAAGATTTTGAATGTACTGAAGTAATCACTGTCACATGCTATAAACTGAAATACAAACTGTGTTCTAAGGCGAGAAAAGATCAGTGAACGTGACCAGACTCTGAAGGGCTAGGGGGATGCAACCCCATGGCTGGGAGACGCACAGGTCTTCCCGTGGGGCAGGGCAGCAGCAACCTGTTGAGCATGCAGGAGGTAGATCACAGTGACTCATCTGCCTTTTCTGCAGCAACGTGCTTCAGTTTCTCTCCTCCCTCCTGCAAAGCTCACGGTGATGTGGCAGGCTTCCAGGATAGGAGCTAGTGGAAGCACACAATCTCTTAATACAGAAATTCTGGTCACCACCAGAGAAGCTAGCTGAAGGATGTAATTGTTGCTGCTTCTTGCTGCAGTTGCCAGGGCATGACAACAGATTAGAAAGTATGTTTCCCATCTCCTTATCTACTCAAAACACTGGAGATCCTGGTAACACCATTTTGCTTTGTAATTGTGATGGAAATAGGAAACAGGCATTTTGATTTTTACAGAGCTAAAGTACATGCTGCCTAGGCTCTGTCAAAACCAAATTACATGGGAAAGCTTACCTTGCCTCACCTCACCTTGCACGGGTGTACGATACAGCAGCGCAGCAGCATTGGGAAGGCAAAGTGCCATTTCTTGTCCAGGCTAGTCAAGTCCTCCAGGGCATCCCACCAGTGCTGAGAGCCTTTGGCCTACGTGTTGGTCTCTGCCCCACACCCACGTGGTGACAAATGTAGCCCAGTAGCTCAGTACTCAGAAAAATCTGCTTTTCTGCAGGCTTACTGTATTTATAGAAGATTGTGCCAAACTCATGCTCACAGCTGGATTTAGGGGGTCTCAGTCAGGGATAAATAAGAAACAGAAGCCATGAAACTTCAACCGATACCTTCTCAGGTATTTGGAAGGCTGTATGTGGCAAAGTTTTTGGCAGTAAATTTCCTCCAGTCTTTGGAGCTCAGCACCGCTCCAGTTTGGCAGGGCTGCGTATGTCATTACCTGCCTCTCATTTACTGCGTTGTTTGCTGCCTGCAAAGTAAGCAACTTTGTCACCAGACCCCAGTGAGCAGGGGGCGGCATGGGACCTGATCTAATAGGCGGAGTCAGAAAGTGGCTGTCCCATGGCAGCAGACCTGCGAGCCCTAGGAGCAAAGCATGTTTAGTTGTGGTGGCCCTGTGTGCTCTTTTGTCAGGGGGCCACTTGGCTTTATGAATCCCGGGGGGAGAGGCGTGCCTGCATGCAGCCCTGGGCCGGATCTCTCCCATACCTGCTCCTCTGCCACTGCTCCTGGGGTGGGTCCATTTTCCCCTGTGGCTGGCAGGCACCTCGCTGTGCTGCTCTCAGTTGCTTTTGGGGGCAGCAGTGTCCCACCACACTTTGTAAGGGAAGCCGGGGCTCTGACGAGTTATGCCAAGCCAGGCACTGCAAAACTGGATGTTAGTACCATCTACGAGGCTGCCCAAAACACTTTTTAATGTTGAAGTTCTGCGTGGTATGCGCGGCATCTGGAGCGGAAAGATAGCTCTCGAGGCAGGTTGCAGGGTGCAGCTTTCACAACCTGCAAGCAGGATTACTTCAGCTGTCTCTGGCTCATACCAGAAGTTTCACACCACTCTGTCAAAAGACAGCTATAGATTACATCAAAGCTGCAGTAGAAGCTGCTCATGGTTGCGTCCATATGAGCCAGCCAGGTCTCTTCCAATGCCTGACGATTAATGGCCATTTTTATGGAAGCCGTGGATTGGTGTAAATGTCATCTCCTTGTAAATAAGACAGTATTGTTTTGTCTTCCTCAAAGCTATGTAGAAATCCACCTTTCATTTTATTAATCTGGATTTTGGAATTGCAATACCTCCTTTAAATATGTTTTTCCACAACTGCACGTCTTGGAGTATGTTCCTAATCATGCTCGACGTATCAGCTGCTATCTTCGGTGCGGTTGCTGGCATTTTAACCAGTATGCTATTTATGGAGAAAGCAGCTGCCAAACTGGAAGGAAAATCTTGCTGTCGTTGTTTTGTTATTGAAATAACTTGCACTGAGTATAATAAACTTGTGAAATACTGAGTGTTAGGACCCTGGAATGAACCGGAGAATGTGCACATCCAAACAGCTCTGACGCCGTAATTCATTTTTTTTCCCCAGTGTGCTGGCTGAAGTCAGCGAGAAGCAGTCCGTCCGACCGGCCCTCCGCTCGGCAAAATAAAAAGGCACGCGAGAAGGACGCCCCCGGCCCAGCGTAGCCGGGCGAGGCTGGCGGGATGCAGCGCGGAGCCGGGCGCCGGGCGAGCCCGCACCCGGCCGGGGTGGAGGACGCCGGGCAGGGGCCAGCCGTGGCAGCGCCCCTCCCCTTTC
>VXAL01013561.1:0-17423 GCA_013399475.1 Chauna torquata | reverse complement strand
TCTGTAATTAGGTCACGCGAGCTTCGGAGGAGAAACTCCGTGGTGCCTGCGGCGAGGTGCTCGCCCGGCTTAGCGAGCGCCACGGCGCCGCGAACTGCGAGCGGCATTTAGCCGGGTTTAACGGAGAGTTCCTGGTCTGGCCGCCTGTACCGCTTCTCTGAGTGGATCGGGAGTTCCTGGTGCCCGGAAGAAAGGCGTGAAACCGATGTCTCGACAGTTTGTCTCTTTGTTTCCTCATAACTACTGCCGAGCAAGTTTGTTTTAAATCATACAGGTCTGATTGCATAGATGTAGAAAAGCAGGTGGTATACTCTCCTCTGTCAGTGTACCTTCTTTGTTTTTTCATCCTTCCAGCCTGCTCAGCTCTCCCTTGTTCTGCTCACCTGCTGCCTGTTGAGGCAAGAGCGCTCGAGCACGTTGAGGTAGGGAACATCTTTATGTGCTTTTGCCAGCACAGCTGTGTTCCTGAGGATTGAGCAAAACATGGTTTCCACCTGGTATTCTTGTGCAGGCAAAAGCTGCTGGGATAAATGTGACAGTGTTTGTGGAGGTGTCTTTTTGCTGTTAGAACATAGTTTATGGAGAACAGCTGAGACTCTTGTAAAGTGACTGGAATTAATTTTCTTTGCAGAATTGCCAGTTTGTCCAGGTGCAGGCTATATGGCTGGTGAGGCAGTGCTTAGAAGAGCAGTTACTTGGAGCTGCGGACTATGTGACTCTGCAGCAGTTCTGCTTTTGGTTCGGCTATGTCTGCTCTGGTTTTGTGAGTATCTTTGTGTTTTGTTGGGACAAAGCTCTTACGTTTTCTTAGGCCAGATCAGACGTATGTAAAGTTATATTAGATTTAGATCTATTTAGCTCTAAAAATATTTAATTCTTGGGGTCTGTATATTGAATTAGATGAGCAGAAAGACTATAATAAATAAACTGTTAATCATACAGCTAAGCAAGAAAATTGTGCTGTGATTCTGAGGATGTTTATGTGGAACAGCCGCCTGTGTTTTACTGTGTGTACTCCTAGGACACATTTAATTTCATTGAGAGGATTTGTAGGAAATCTGCTGTCTTATTCTTTCTATTAATTAAAAACATAAGTAATAATTGCCAAGAACTTTGCCAATACTGACTTTTCTGAAAATGATTGTGGACCAGCAATGTGAAATAAGATTCCTACATCTTGCTAGGAATCCCCTCACCAAATTGCTTTAGAGGCTTGTGTGGACAATTTTCTTAGAGATATCAGTAGGTCGGTTTGTTCATATTTGATAAACTTGTGTTTGGATTTTTTGTTTGCTTGTTTTGCTCCTCACTGGGTTTGTGATCAGGCTGTGTTGTCAGAAATGGGCTTCCAGGGTCAGGTATCTCTAATAGGTCAGTCCCTGAGGATTAATTTGTGTGGTAGCAGTAATGTGGGTTTCCTCTTTGGCTAAGGCTTTGAAAGGGCAGCTAGCATAAATATTAGTCTGTTGAGAAATTGATCCTGTTACGCTGCAGGAATTCAAGTTTGCTTGAAAAACTTCTGGTGGCTTGAGAAACTTTTGTGTTTAATATGTTGCAAATCCAGGAATGTATAATTGCTGCTAGTAGCAGTGCAGGTGGCCCAGGTGGCTTTTTTGTTTGTTTGAGCTGTTCACATTCCCTGATGTCATGGCTGTGTCATATCAAGGGTGTGAGGCTATGCTGGTAACTTGTGTTCCTGGCACAGTTTGAGAAGGTGTGCCAGAGGGGCTCCTGCCTTCAGCAGACGGCTCTAATGTTCCTTGCCCACCCAACCAGCTTTGTGTGCCTCAGTGTGACTGAGGCCCCACTGGGATATGTGGTCATCGCCTTTGTGAAACCTTGCTGCAGCACCCTTTTTCCTAGTTCTCCGAAGCCTATAGCCGCCTGTGATCAGCCATGTGAAGATTTTGGTATGCGGCTAACAGGACTAGCAAAGTTGGCTCCTGTTGTTCAGAAGTACGTCTAAAGCAAAAGACGACAAGGTTTTTTTACTTAAGGGGATTTGAGGGGCTTTTTTATTGCATGATAAAGATGAATAAAAATATAGTGATTACTGAGGTAGCGAATGGATACTGTGGTGACTGAATTTTTCACAAGGGAGCTAGTGCTTAAAAAAAAAAAAAGCAAAACAGTACTGTCAGTATAGCAGCTAAAGAGTTTGTTGTCTAGCAGAATAATGTAGCTGTCACATTGTAGTGATCAGAAATGTAACTTACCTCCCGTTAGCAGGAGGGAATGGATATGGTCTGAAGCAGACATGGTCTCAGTCCTTTTCTTAGCACACATGCTACCAAACTGCAGTCGCCACTTGCTAGCCCTGTAGGATCACCTGGGGGGCCTTTTTTATCAGGAGCTGAAAGGGGCTGAACAGCAAAGTTGTGGTCTTACCTTCCATAGTGACTCCTAGCAGAGAGTGAGGTGTGTCAGTGAATAACATGCAGAAAACTGGTGCTGTGGTCATGTGTACTGCAGGCTGCGTGGGTAAACAGTATTTGTCCGTGGATCTAAATACTTGGCATACCATGCCATCTTGAAAATAAGAGACTTATGATACCTCTAATCTGTAATAAGAAATGTATCAAGCTATGAGTCTTGCAAAAAAAAAAAAAAAAAACCTCTAAAATTCCTTACTCAAGAGTTGCACAAGGGGAATGCTAAGCAGAGCCAAGTGTTGCCAGTTAAACCATTTTTTTGTTCAAGTCATTTATCAATGGTGGTGCATATTGGGAGAGGAGACAGTAATGTAACTAAATATTTGGTACCAGTGTTAAGTCGTTTAGTAATGAAACACAGAGCTCGTGTAGAAGGAATTGGATGGATATGAGGCTCTTCTTTCCAATGCATGTCAGTTTAGAACACAGCAAATAAGTGCTTCCTGACGTGCAAAGTGCTACAGCAACGCGGTACAGTTATTGCGTACAGTTAAAGCAGTGTAGTCTTCTTACAGAGCGTTTTACTGAGAGCTGGTAAGGATGCTACATCCACTTGTTAGTGTTCATGGTGCTTATGACCTAGAATAGGACTGTTTATTGTCATTAGTTTCATCTGATATTCTACCACCTGCAGTTTCCCAATCCTAAATCACATTATGGGTCAGCCTACCGTAGTTGTTCAGGAATCTGAGTATTTACAGTTTGAGCAGGACAAGGAGGAAGGGTTGGCAGGAATGTGGAATTTTCGTTGCGTCTCAGCTGCTGTGAGTTGTAGCACAGTTTGTTTGTGGAACGGCGGCTGCTACTGCTTCACATTCTTGGCTGGTAAATCTGGAGTGCTTATGTGGTCTGGTCCTGCTTTTGGTCTAGCCTCCACATGATATCACAGTCTGTTTTAATTTGGCTTAAAGGATCTCTTATAGATGGACCAAGAGAAACGTGCAGTCTTCCTTCTGCCTTTCTGTTCCCTAACGTCGCAGCAGAAATGAAAGGTGATAAAAGACCTACCAGGAATCACAGCGAGTCTCAGCCAGTGACTGTTTCCACAATGGATTTCTTGCACTTATAACAGAACCTGCTTTGGTTGGAAAGACACAGGTTAGTGCGGTGTGGAAGCACAAGTGCTTTCCTCAACTCTAACTGCTGCACTGTTTGACCTAGTCACAGCAGCCCTTGTGAAAATGAGCTTTTTTGTTAACAGTATGTGGTGTCCATGGAGCCAACCCAATGAGACTAAAGCAATAGGGAAGTGATCAAGTAGCACAGGTCATTTTGAGCAATGTAACCCTATGGCCAGTGGTGCTTCGTCAGAGTGGATAAGGAATGACTTTTCAAGCAGCAAACATGGTCCTAATAGGTGTGCTCCTCAGGACTGCCCAGCTGAGCAGGAGAGGGCTTGCAGCTGTGGGCGCTGGCTGATGGTGGCGGTGACAGCCTCCACCTTCCACAGTGGCTGTCTGCACCCCTCCAGCAGTCCCTTAAGCAAACACGGCTGCCCTTGGCCAGCCCGATCTCGCCAGCGGGCCTGGCCCAGACGTCCTTTTGTTTCCCTTCTCCTGGAAGCAGGACTGACTTGCTTTTTCCTGTCCGTAGGATAGCATGGCTGAGAAGAGCTCTTGTGTGCAAGTTGGGTGAGGAGGAGATCTGTGAAGGGACTGATGGCTGAGAAACGGAGTTCTTTGGTTTGATAGTGTGTGGATGGAGTTAGGGGTGTTATCCAAGTCCTGCATCTGGTGCCCAAGGATACAGAACAAGTGGGGTAGGTGTCTTAGCACAGAAGTGTTAGTAATCACCTTTTTTTAACCAAGTGTTTCTTAATTTTTTTCAGACAAAGCAAAAAGTGGAGTAATGTAGCATAAAAGTCCAATAATTTCTAATACTTGGAAAGTTTGTTACTTGTAAGACTCATTCTTGAATCAAAAGAGGATGGGTCTAATTCTTCTATTTTAATTTTTATACTTATATAATTGTATCAACTTCAAGGGAGTTGCTCCTGAATTTATGCTGTTAGTTGTGAGTGCTGAGTCTGGCCTGAGAGTTTGGTCTTATCCTTGCAACTTCTTGTTGCCTACTGTAATTTTTATGAGGCTGTGTATGTAGAGCCCATGCTTAAGTTTTTTCAAATAAAATTGAACACTTATTTTGCAGGATGGCTAAAAGCATACTTTTGCCTATTTTTTTCCTCATATATCTGTTGAAAGCTTGCTGAAAAATGCATATGTATTCTCTAAGAGAAATGATTGAAGGTGATTGTCTTGTAATTTTAAGACCAATGGTTTACCTGTTCATCATGTTGCTTAGGAGAAGTTGGAGAACATTTTAAAGTGCTATACAATCCAAGTTAATTTTATTTGCAATTACTTGAACACAGCATTGACAATATGGAGTGTCTTGCTCCAGTTGTAATAGTATGTGGACTTCATTGCTTTCCTCTTGAAAGGTTGAGGAGTGGTTTTTAATGGTTCAGTATGACTCATGTAGGCATTGTATTTGATTCTTTTTAATTGTTTGTATGCAGAATGCTATGCTGAGGCTTTTAGTGCTGGATTTTATCAACTGGAGTTGTCTCCTACTGCAATATTTTGAAAAGCAGCTGGCTGATAAAGCAGGTGTGGAATTCTTGGTGTTTTTGTTTTTTCTGTCTCTCTCAGCAGAGAGAAATTAAATGTACAGAATACCAAGGAAAAGAATCTTGGACCTCCTGTCGCATTCTGTCTGTGGGTTAATTCTGTTTTTCAGAAATGCCATTCTAAGTAATTGGTTCAACTGAAAATTACTGAGATGAGTGCTATGCTCTTCTCTTTGAAGTTGGTAGGGATTCTACCATCAGCGTGAATACGGGAGAGAAGTGTGAAGATGTTGCAACGACACAGTGAAAGTGGCCAAAGAAGTTATCAGGGTCTAACCAATCCTCTGGCAGGAATAAGGATATTTTGTGATGTGTAATTATCTTATCATATGATTTGCCAGCAGTGAACCCCTTTGTTGCATAAAATGCTACTGCATCATGGAGGGGTCTGGTCTGTGAAGATGATGTGTAGCAGGAAGATAGGGTAAGACAAAGCAACTGCGTTTTCTCCCATTATTGGACCAAGGTTACCAAGACAGCCTTGTAAAAGAAAGCTCTTGGAAGATCTCTTTACTTGTCTCTGTAGAGTAAAAGCCCTGCTTTGTACGTAAGCAGGTGTTGTCTTCCTGACTTCTGAAAGGTCTATCAAAATCACAGAATCATTTGTAAGGTATTTAATACTAAGAGACAATTCATTAGCTGCGGATTACTGTTGCTCCATTCTAACCAGTGGAGCCCGATAAATTGACACTGGAGGAGTTGTTTGTTAGCATCCCTCACTAGTCTCATGTTTATGGGCTTAAAGGCCGGAACAACTTAATTTTGAGGGGCTTCCCTCAAAATTAAGCTGTTCTTGCTCCTGCTCCACCAGCTCCAGAATGTGAATGTCTTCTGGCCAAATGCCCAGCACTAAACACTGCTCTAAACGTGGTCTCACAGGTGGCTTGCAAATGAAAAGAAAAACCAGAACTTTTTGGACTTCTGAGTGGTTTTCTTTACTGTTTTTGCATCCAAAGTGATCTCTTTGACTTCTGCTTTATATTTGCTGAATGCAGATCCGTGCTTTCCAATAATTAACTCCAGGGTTCTTTGACCCTGACTTTGTTGAAACATGCTTTGAGCATGAAAATAACTCCAAGTCGTACTAGTTTTCCTTTCCTGTATAGTTTGCATTACATATGTTAACATTTCCTTTCTTAACTTGCGTGCGAATCCGTAACCTTGTCTTCCTGTTACTCCTTAATATTTTCTTTTAATGGATGATTATATTTTAAGCATATGCTTAAAACACATTTAAGCTTTAAAAAAACACATTTAAGCTTTAAACACATTTAAGAATGAATGTGTGGAAGGCGATGGAAATATTTGCTTGACTGTGTTCCTCACTGAGCTTACTGGTCCAGATGAAGACTCAGAGCTGTGGAGTGTGTGAGGATGGCATAAAGCAGATCTGAAGGGCTGGTCCGAATGAATGGCAAGAGCAGACCATAGTGATTGTATAGAGGAAATCATATTCACTATACTTTAGTGTCCTCTTTCATCTTCCTGCCCTGCAGATGCCTGGTCAGGTGCTTAAGGCAAAAGCTGAATGCTGTGGCACAGGGTGGCTTTCCTGATGTGGAGCAAAGGCCAGGATTGCTGGCTGTTATTTTCCAGTTCTTGCCACACTAGCCCAGGGGCACAGGCTGGTGCTGCCTTTTACTCTGAATTCATGCTAATTCCGTAACTGAGCCTTGGGATAACTTTCGCTTAAAATTTCAACAAAAAAAAAAGGCACAGACTGAAGTTTCGGCATGCCTGCTGCCTGTTCTGGATCTGCCTGTGGGAGAAACTGCTCAGCAGTTTTAGCAGAGAAGTTCAATTTTTAAACTGAATTTTTCCTCATTGTTTGTTTTGTTTAAAAAACAAAACATAATCTTCACAAGAATATATATGTATCCATTTTGCCAGCTGAGGCCTTGGCATGTTTTGATGCATAACTTCATAAGGAATTACAATCTCAGTAGAAGTTAGATGTTGGCAACTATGAGATGCCAACACTCAGTAAGTTGTCATGGTAAGCTATTTTAGCTATGGCTGATTGGAGATTTTTTTTTTTAAATTGTTTCACAATGTTCAGAGTGGTTAATGGAAGATGGAAAAAAGTAATTCGAACACTTCAAATAGCTTCGAAGGAGGAAGCCAGGGCCCATGTGCTGTGTTTGCTAAGGGCCACACCTGTTTGGTTTATCTGGGAACCTTTGGGGTGCTGCAGGTGATTTAAATTGTCTGCCCATGTGCCGCAGTATAGACCCTACTTTGTACACAGTTTTGACGAGAGCCTAGAGACAGCTGTTTAAAATGGTGGTGATTTTGGAAGTTAATAAAAACTCAGTGTTCAGTGAGAGTTCAGTTTTGTAAGATGTGATTAGAAAATGTAAATTTTCAGTCCTGTGACTTTTACTGCTGGTAGTTTGAACTTGACTGACTTAATGGCTGCAGTAAAACTCATATCCTGAAGTGTTTCTCTGTGTTAGAGCAGGGAGTTCCTGCTGAAATCCTCATAAACTGGGTATAAATAAATGACATGTTAGAGAATTATCTTTGAGCAATGAGCGAACTTTTCCACTGGTTAAATAGGTTAAACTTTTATAAAACTGTTCACTTGAGTTGATCACAAATGTGGGTCAAGACTCTGCTAGACCCTCTCCAATGTCCCAGAAAGATACCATTCATGCCTCCCCTGCCACATGAGAAATGGACTGTGGCTTTAGTTTCAAGTGGGGTAGAATTCAGGAACCTTTATTACAATAAAAACAGTGAACAAAAGTTAGAGATCAGCAGCAGCATTTGAGTCTTATCAGCTTACCGTGAGGAGCTACACGGGAAGCCTAGGTTCTAACTTATATCAGTGGTCTTCATTCTGTGCGGTAAATGCTTCTTTGCAAACTGTGTTGCTTGGAATGTTTGGATTATCTGACCAAATTAAAAAAAAAAAAAAAAAATAGTTCACCATCAAGACAGCAGTGAACTTTCCTTTGCTTAATGCAAATTCTGTGTAATGGTTCCATAAAAAAATTCTTAGTTCATGTTTGTTCCACTTTGATAAATGCACAGCTCATCAATTTTGGCAGGAATTCCCTACGAAGATATTCTCAGCATTTGTTTTGTAGCATCTGCCTTAAAGTACTTTATTGCAATTTTTTCTTCTAGAAGGTATGAACTGCCAAGATAAATATTAGTTTGTTGGAGCACAGATTCATTTTTTCATTGTCTAAATGAAAAAATGCTATTTCATCCTTTGGTATTTTATGAGTGATGGCACATATGTTAGCTATCACTTACAGTGTATTTCCCTTATGGTTAACAACAACTCTAGAAGCCAAGAAGTTTGTTTTGGCTCTCTTACATGTCTTGTTGTTGCTAAAGATAGTATGCTGCTGTGTGCATACCATCTTAGCAGACGTACTGGGCATCCTGCTTTACTGATGGTTATCTTCTATTTGCCATGCCATAGTTTAGTCTTGAGAACCATGGCATTTACTACTCTACAGCGAGCTGGAGGCATGTTTTTTAGTATGACGGCCTGAGAGCGATGCTGAAGTTTAAACTTTCATTTGAGATTTATTTCAGGCCAAGGAATACATAATATTGTGTCTACTTCACTGATCTTTTGTGTGCTGTTCTTATAATGTTGTGTATTTTGCTTAACATTTAACTTTATATTATGTGTTTTAAGAACGGCAAGTAGGTGATAGTTGTCTTTTAATAGTTACTGATAATGTTCTAATAATGACTAGAATGTTATTAGTTCTAATGTTGACCATCTAAGAATGTTCATTGCAGACTCTTGGCCCTACTGCGGAAGTACAGAACACAATATTAGGGGAAAAGTCTTGGGCTTTAGAATAAACAGTAGTATGTTTGACTGTGGATTGTTGGACAGAGACACAAACTGATCTGGAAATAGAGAACTGAGGAAAGTAGTCTTTAAAATATCAACACACTGTTTCTTACCACCTTTGTGTAACAGATAAAAGCACGGTTTTTATCAGTATAGTTAAAACTCCTGCTGGAAGGCAATGTATTGGCCCTGATGGGAAGACTCCTTGTTTGTTTTTTTCCCTTTTGTTCAACCTTGCAGTTTCCAAATGTGGGTGAACATTTCATTCCCTGCACAGTTCTGATGATAAGGAGGTTTCCTTTCAAGGCAGGGACAGACTGTTTACAAGTGCTTCCTCTGTGTCAAGGCTATGTGTGCCCTTTGAGCCCAGAATGGGAAGATAGCCTTTATTTCAGTAGCAAAATCTCATTTGGAGCACTTTGCTGAAATCTGGTGCGTTACAAGAGCAATGAATTTAAGAAAGGTAGATCACTTGTTCAGCTCATGCTCATAAACTTTCCATTCAGCCAGGTGTGTATACTTTACCAAGCTATGTATATTTATACTTAGCTATTAATGGTCCATCAGTTTTTCTCTGTTCACACTTTTCCTAACTGATGCACTTTGTTAAATGAGCTCTAATGCAGTGTAGGCCATCATTGCATTTAACTCTTAAAACTGCGATAAAGGTTTTAAGCAAATAAAGCAAACATACAACACCTAAGTCTGACTTCCCGGTTGTATACACTGTCTCTGATATCTGTAAAGCCTTATTTGTTCTGAGTGTACAATATCCAAAACAAGACATCTTGTGAATTTTTGGAAAAGTTCATTATATATGATATCTGTAAGTAAAGCAACTTTTCTCCTCAATTGAGGAAGCAGGACTCCATCAATGAGTCTGAGGAGGTAGAAACTTTCCTTCTATTATTAGTGAATTGGACCTGAACATATGGCCTTAAGTGCTACAAGATAGAGATGCCACAAGAAAACTGTGCAACTAAGAAACATGTCCCTGCAATTCTATTGAGTGTGTCTGCTGTCTTTCCCTTTAAAGTTTCCACTTGTGTGCCATTAGCCCAACAAGCTTAGAAATGTAAATATATTTTCTGTCTCCCACTAGCAGCTACACTGCTTGATATTCAGACTCAGAGTGAGCGTGTGAAACCTTTCTAGAAGATTTTGGTCTACGCTTCTGGAAGAGTTAGGTGAAGTTGGTTGCTGAGCCCGTCCTAAACTCTTGCCAGGCTTCTAGCAGCACAGGATGTTCTGAAGTTGCAGTGATACTGGTAGTGACCGGGGTGTGCAACAGTTCTTAAAAACCAGCTGCAAGTTTAGCAGCCCAGGTAGAGCCATAACAGCCTAAGTTTAGGCATTCTGTTGGCTAGGATTAGTGCCCAAATCCTGTTTACAGTTAATAGGAATCAGTTTTCTATCTTTAACCGTGGCCTTTAAGCTGCTGGGTAAATGTTTAGCAAAAATGGATCTTCTAATGAACAGTGGTATGCTTTGATACTGGAGCTGAAACATTGACTGTTTGCTACTTAAAATCATGTAACTTCAAATAAAGTGTCTTAACTGGGGCATCCAGTCTTGAAAACTTTCAGCATTATCCATGTTTCTGTGTTTAGTGAGGACTGTATAACTCCCTCAGATGGACTGATGGAGCAGGATATTCAGTCTCAGGAGAGTTCTTGCAAACTGTTTCTCTGCTTTGAGGGGGCATCACGAGCAGTTTTTCTGGAGGCTGTCATTTAGGAAAGAGATATAGTCCTCTGGACAAGTGTTTTCTGTGTGCAGGACAGGCTTTGATTGGGTTTTGGGAGAGAACTTTGTAGGAGGACAGCCTGAGAGCAAACTGTGCATATCTTTAAATTCTCCGTGTAGTTTAAACTTTTTATTTCTAGGCATAAAATGGTCTACAGCTGTCAGTCAGCGAGCTTGATGCCTTTAAGTACATATATAAAGCTATTCACGCAGGCAGACAAACACTAATTAAATTGAACTAGTTTGGGGTGAGCCTGAGGCTTTTTTTAACCTGTTAAGTAGTTAGCATCCAAAACTGCACAGAGTATATCAAAGTTGTGCAAAAATCAGACTGGGGCATGCCTGCAACAATGAAATAAGCATGAGCTGTGTTCCAGAAACCCGAGGCTCCCTCGGCAAGCAGCCAGTTTGGAGTAGGCTCCCACAGTGCTCTGTGATATCAAATGTC
Organism: Chauna torquata; assembly: GCA_013399475.1. Classification (NCBI taxonomy): domain Eukaryota; kingdom Metazoa; phylum Chordata; class Aves; order Anseriformes; family Anhimidae; genus Chauna; species Chauna torquata. Next base: position 6,345 of record VXAL01013561.1, on the reverse strand, counting down.
GTATATAAGACAAGAACTGTCAGCCAACAGTGTGGCTGTTTTAAAATTACTTTTCATTTGCAGTTTTCCCGACAACATGAAGAAAATAATGCACTTATAACCTTAAGCTGTAGAGCCAGCTCTGCAAAGAGTTTCCAGTGCCAGGAAAAAAGGGAAACAAGGTAAGAACTAGACCCTTCTCTTTTACTTGACACTTGTCTTTTGTCATACCTGTTATTGAATATCAGTGAAGTAAAAGGTAGGTCATCTCAGTTCAATATACAGTCTTGGAAAACTCAGAGATAACTGTAGCCTCAATATTCCTCCCAATATTATCTGCACTTGTTACAAGTGCTTTATTATCTAGATGCTAATTGAACTGTGCACAGCAAAGAATTTCTGAACAGGAATTGTATTTTAAGTAGAGCATATGATGCTTTTCAGTTGTTTCTGCTCTGAATTGCAATCATCCACTGCATCATATTCCCATTGCATTACCTGATAGTCTGTTGGTAGTGCTGCACGAGTTCTGGAAGTGTGATTACTACCAATCTCTTACTCTTGAACTTGAAGACTATTAGCAGAGAAGCAGTATTACTTCATGTGCTTTGATTTCTGTTTTTAACAAAACTTTAAGCTGATAGTCAGATGTAATGTTGTATTTGACAGCAGGAGGAAGCTTCCTGAGATGTTGATATGTAATGTGTTGCCTCCTACCAGTATTTTCTCATGAGTTCTGTTGAGAAGAGGAAGAAGATATTTGTACAGGAATGAAGAGCACACTTGACTAGGTGCCGATGCTGGGGTAAAAGGCATTTCTGCCTGTAGCGTGACTTTGATTGTTTTATGGAACTCTCTGTTTCTACTCATCTACTGTCCAGTGGCAAGCATAGGGAACTGCCTGTCAGTAGAAAGCTTTTGTCTTGAGCATGCCAGCTTTTAATTGAAGGCAATATGGTTACTTGTTTGGCTACTTAAACCCATTTCTAGGCTAGCATCTTTTCCCTGCTTTTCAAATAGTCGTTGACCCCAGCCAGGCCTTAGACCTTCCTCTTTCAGATCCAGTTCAGCAAAATACGGCCACTGGAGTTAGTGCCACTTCAGCATTTTAAGAGTTCATGGGTCTGTGTTGTGAATGTGTAGACCAATTCCTAATTGCACATTTAATAAATAAAATCATCATTTAAGTGTTGGGCCTCCCAAGGCTACACATAAATGCCTTGGGTTGTTGGAAATCAGCAAAGTTATTGTTTTCAGGGGCAGTCCCAAGTTCTAGCCTTGGTGGTCATGAAATGGCAAATTAAACTGTTCCAGGTCCGAGTATGATATGGTAGTGCCAGTGTAATTTGTGTGTGGGTGTGAAATGAGTGGGTGCAAGGATAGATATTCTTTGGGAATTTACATGTTTGAGGAGGTTGGAGAGAGACACTTTTTTGTGGCAAGCCGCTGAGAAGCATGGCAGCTGTTTGAAGCTGCTCATGGGTTTGGAATGCATTTCTGATCAAGTGATTAACAAGCCAAAGTTGTCAAAAGTTCACTGACCATACAGGGTCCCAACAAATGGCTACTGCTGCTGAACTCTGCAGTGCTGGTAGCACATGGTTGTCTGGTGCTGTATGAAGAAGCAATTGTAGAAAGCTTAGGCTAACATCACAGGTAAGATGGGCAAAGCGTGGAAGGAGAAATGAAGTTAGAGTGGAAAGTGATTTACCCACAAGTGCGGTAATGGATTTAAGGCTGGGTTACAGTCTGGCTCTCTTTCCACTGTGCACTGCTGAACAGTAGATTCCCCAGACAGAAAGGAGCACTGCAGTTCTATTCTGCAGAATATAACTTTTATCTGAAGGGGAGAAGGGGAAAAACAAATGGTTCTAGCCTTTTGAGCTAAGAATAAATGCGGAAACCATGAGCTGAATGCAGTCAGGCTGGCAGCTGACAACAGCTGCTTGTGTTATGCTTAGGGCTGCAAAGGAAAGCAGAAGAGCTTTGCTCCTGCTTGAACCCTATAGGGGCATTAGGAAGCCCAGCTGAATGCAACCGCCCCTCTGGGCTGGTGGAGGAGAAGATGGGACGAGTGCGCTAGCAGTCCCTATAGGCTTATGCTTTTCTGATCTTCAAGGGGTATTCATCACCAAATGCCACCTAATTACTAGGAGGGGTGGAGTGTTTTTACTTTAGCCAGGTCTTTCTGTGCAGCTCCAGTTGTACTGTAGGAAAGCCTTGGGGAAAGCAGTGGACTGTGCTTGATTTCCTTCTTTAGGAGGAAGCTGACAACCAGTTTCTTGCTGGGCATCGTGGAGGTTCACTTTCCCCAGTAAGGACTGGGGTAGAACCTTGCAAATAAGAGGTGACACAGAACTCAGCGGAAGCAGTGATCGTGCATGCACGGTCATGGTCCATGAACTGTAAAAGAAGGCTACTGAAAAGAAAGATACTTACTTCTTCCTTGACTTGCCTTTTGGTGCTATGTTTTTGGAAGGAATGCAGAACAGGAAAGAAATAACGAGTTTTAGGGGCAGATTGAGTTCCTCTAGCCCAGTTGCAGCAGGTCAAGTTACTCCGGAGATTTGTGACTACCCAGAGATGTAGGTTTGTTTGTGGAGAGGATGCATCATAGCTGAGGTACAGAGAAACAGAGAGAAATGAACTTGGTGTTTATTTTAAGAGCAGTTAATAGGCTTTATTGATGATGTGTTTTTTCACTGTACAGAGTTGGTACGAAGAAGCTTCACAAAAATAGCTGGCACCAGATGTAGAAGCAATAAAATAATGCCATTGGGAAGTCTTGAAACTCTGGTACATAACCACAAGGACTATTTTCACCCATTGGTAGCTTTCTTACTATGTACAGAAAGAGAATTATTTTTTTTGTTAACTGTGTTACTCAAATTATTTTTTTTGTTTGTAAAAAGAGCTGATAAATGTATCCCTGTATGCTTAGCCCCAGCTCCCTATGCACAACAATTGCCAATGTTTGTTGCTGGCAGTCATGAGAATCTTCTGGTACCAGTGTGCCAGCAGGAATTAAACCTAGAATACACCTTGTTGTATGACTGATACCTCATTTTCTGGGTTTCATCACATTTGATCCAGGTTAGAAATACAAAAACGTGACAAACCAATGCTTTACCTAACTCGTACATTACGTAAACCTAGGAAACTAGGTTTCCTAGTATAGGAAACCTGTGGTGTCACCAGTGTATTTTAGTTTAGAATGGTCTCCTGTTGTTGGTACTTTAACCCAGTTTCACTGAATAAGGCTTATTTTCTTCTAAAGCACTTATTTCGAAACTCTTTGTCCCAGGAGAGAGAAGAGAGAAAACAAATTGTTTACTCAAGCAAATGAAGAGAGGATAATTAAACACCCACGCTTACTTTAGGAGTTCCCCTAGCAGTAGTTTCTATGAACTCATAAGTCCAGCAGGGAAAGAGAAACTTTTAGTGATCAAATAGGTCTTGATGTGGGTGCTGATGATGCTGGGGAAGCAAAGTCCAGAGATGATGATCCTCCCCCTGGGGATCAAAACTAGGCAGGACAGAGAAGGGAAAACTGCTCATCCCAAAATCTAGAGAGGGGACATACCTTTATTCTTCCTTGTCCAGATGAAGGCAGCCTGGGAGAAGCTTTAAGCCTTTCTGCTCACTGTAAGAGCTGGTTGGTGGCTTTTGCATCAATTCCTTGCTCTTTATGTAGGGGAGTGAGTGTGTCCCCATCTTTTGGGGGACTTGAGGAAAGAAGCAGCTAGGTGAGTTGTTGGAGCTATGATCTTGGACTACCACCTCAAATACAAGTGTATTGTTGGAGGAAGAGGGAAGGGTGGGGAGGCTGCTCAAACTTCTGAAAAATGCAGAATCTTGGAGGTGTCTTATGAATTGAAATGCATCTGTCTTTCCAGGATCCTTATACAGATGTTAGGGGGAAAGGGTGGAAAAGCAGAAGAGTTTTAGTTGGAGGCAGGAAATAGAGAAAACTGCAAAAAGTGAAGAGAACTGTGTTGGTGGGTGGAAAACCTACAGGTTGCAGGGAAGAAAGCTGCCAAAGTCATAGGGCTTCATCCCTGGGGGTTCAGCCACAGGAGAGGGCAAGTTGGATGTTGGGGCTGGGGTGGGAGAGACTGGGGCTAGTCAGGACAAGCAGAGTGGGAGATGAGAGCTCGCAATGGACAACCTGATGGAGAAGGGGAAGAGGGCCAGGAAAACAAGGGCAGTAACCCTTGTACTGTTGATGAATCTCAAGTCAGCAGTGGCAGAGGAAGTAGCATGAATATGAAGGGGGTGCCCAAGATGGTTATCAGAGGGGAAAATGTATAGGGAGAGGTCAGAGGGAACAATTGTACTCTGAAGGAGGGTCAGGAAGAGCAACACCAGGGCAGGAAGGATGACCTGTGTTTACGTGACTTGGATGTTGTGCAGACTGAAACCAGAGCCAGGAAACTTGGTTGAGACTAACATTGTCAGTCCCACAGTGTATATACTAAGAAAGGAAGAGGAGTAGAACTAGCCTGGGACAGAGATTTCAACAGCCTTCAGCTTTGAATTTCCTGGGTTTCACTGGTGTGTCATAACTTTTTTGTTTTCGCTCTAATTTTTTTTGCTGTCAGACATTGGACGGAAGAGGAGGCAATAAACAGTGTTTATCAGAATATTATGTCATGTTTGGTTTCTCTCACACTTTGTTGGTGAAAGTGTATTTAGAAACTAAATTGTAGATTCTGAATATTTGAGCCTGAAAGTCCCTTGTCTGTTGAAAAAGGAGAGGGGAAAAAAAAAATCTCCCAAATGAAGTTAGAAGTAGTTTAGTTGCATGAGAAATTGTGTTGAAAAAAGTATTTCAAGCACGGGTGGTCAAAGTTGTGGGTGACTTTTCTCATAAAGCAATCACTCTATATGTAGTCTTATAGCCTTGGCCCTTAAGGGAAATCTGTGTGTGTCTTAGAAATGATTTTGAGGGTTAAATTTCCATGCTCATTTTCATGTTCTGTACCAAATCACCTGGATTGTATCAGCAGAGGTGCTGGCTTGGTTACATGTTACAATTTCCCTCCACTTTTGCTACTGCTTTCTGGCATATAGAATACTTACTATTTGTCTTTCTCTTTTCCTTAAATAAGTGCTTTGACTTCTTGTTAAATCTCTACCCCCACAAAAGTGCATCTCCCACAGCTAGAATCCCATTCGCTCTTCAGATGCCCAGTTACCTGTTCTTTCAGAGAAGGTTATGTTGATACATACCTTCAGGAAGAAAGAAAAACATTGAATTTTACTTCTAATTAGTTTAGAAATTCTTGCTTCATAATCCCTTTTTAAGTACTAAAAATATAACTGAAAGCCTGTCTAATTTTTCCAAATATACCAGTTAGTGTAATAGAATCATAGGATGGTTGCCCCCCCTGCCATCTGCAGACTTATTTCTCAAGAACTGTCACTGTGCCCTCTTTCTGCCCCTATCCTGACCTATCAGAGACTCAAACACGCAAGAAATACTGTTCAGACTTGGTTTGTTTTCTCTGGGCTCTTGTGTGGGTTCGTTGTTGTTGTTGTTTTTCAGCTTTAACTTTATGAAACGAGTCTAGGCATTTTATCTCCTATGATGCATATATGGCATAACTGAAAGGACAGCGAGAGCGGTGTGCCTTGGGGATTATGCTGTTTGCTGTGTTGGCACGCTTGTACAACAGTGAACTGACTCACAGACGTGGCTCAGTCTGTTTTTGCGCTCTGTATAGTCAGAGTGATTCAGGAACAAATTGCATGTTCTAAGCTTGGCAGTAACTTTCCTGCTCCGTTGTACAGGTTAGCAGCCCTGTTTTGTAATAGCATCAAAGGTGAGGAGTCTCTGGTGGTGCAAACCCAGTTCACCACTGTTTCTTTCTGAAGCCTGGACAACCAATGATACAAGCTTTCTACATCAAGGAGCGTATGCATTCTTTGCTAATGGATCCTAAGTAGGTTAGGTTGTTGAAGACTCTGGTATAGGCATAAATGTTTTGCTATCTGGTATGGTTACATGGGAGCTCTTTGTGTGGGGAACAGTGAGTTTGGTTTAAGTAAAAGACTTTCTTGTAGTCTTTTTTGTGTGCTAAGTAAAATAAAGACGTGAGCACTATTCTTTTAATGTTTTTTACTGAAAACATTTCATTCATTGATAAATACACCTTCTATTTAGTTCTCAACTTGGTGTTTTATGTGTGCACTGATTATACAAGAAGAATTGGTAAGAGCTTGGAAGTGCCCTAGAAAAAGAAGTACTTAAAGCAGTCTGTGGTGTTCTGCAAAAATCAGTAGAGGGTGCTGAGTGAATAAAGAGAATGTCAGTAAAGTCTACGATGTACAAGTGTTTAACATCACAGACTGGGTGAGGTTGGA
>VXAL01013560.1:0-14622 GCA_013399475.1 Chauna torquata | reverse complement strand
TTCAGTACATGAAGGGGGCTTATGAAAAAGAGGGAGGGCAACTTTTTACAGACGCAGAAAGTGATAGGACAAGGGGGAACAGTTTTAAACTAAAAGATTTAGATTAGATGTTAGGAGGAAATTCTTTATTCAGAGAGTGGTAAGGCACTGGAACTGGTTGCCCAGAGAAGTTGTGGGTGCCCCATCTCTGGAGGCGTTCAAGGTCAGGGTGGATGGGGCCCTGGGCAACCTGATCTAGTGGCTGGCATCTCTGTCCATGGATGGGGGTTGGAACTAGTTGGTCTTTAAGGTCCCTTCCAACCCAAGACATTCTATGATTCTATAATTCTATGATATTGTGACTGCAGCGGGTTCTGTACTGAGCTCAGCATGCAATACATGAAAATAAAGACATAATCCTGGAACTGTAGTCTTGATCCGGGCTTGGTTTTGCCACTCTGTTGTCAATGATGTGCCAAAGGTCAGACACGTGATGACGATGCACCACAAACAGCCCCTGCTTGCCCAGGCAGCCCTGAGCCCACTCCTGCCATCACTGATTTCCCACAGCCAGACGGTGCTGGGCTGGCACCACACCAACATTGCCGCCTGGGGTGCCCCACGCACCCCATCCCCGCAGGGCCTTCTGCAGGGCCCCCCGCACCTCCTGGTTGCGGAGGCTGTAGATGAGGGGATTCAGCATGGGGGTGACGATGCAGTACAGTGCAGAGACCAGCATGTCTGCCACCGGAGAGTAGCCAGTGCTGGGCCGGTTGTAGTTCAGGTTGGCTGTCACGAAGTACAGGGTGACCACGAGCAGGTGCGTAGAGCAAGTGGAGAAGGCCTTGTGCCGGCCAGCAGCCACAGGCATCCCAATGACAGCAGCCAGGATGCGGAGATAGGAGATGATGACAAACAGGAAGGGGCTGAGGCCCACGAAGACACTAGCAACATGCAGTGCCACTTCAGTGGGGTGGGTGTTGCTGCATGCAGCCCTCAGCAGTGGGGGAGCGTCACAGAAGATGTGCTGGAGATGGGCAGCCCCACAGAAGGACAGCTTGGAGGCCAGGAGCGTGTGCATGGCTGAATCCAGCATGCCCCAGAGCCAGCACCCCGCAGCTGCCGCCATGCAGACACTCCGGCTCATCGTGTGGACATAGTGTAGGGGCTGGCATATGGCTGCATAGCGGTCATAGGCCATGACAGCCAGGAGTGCGCACTCAGCCCCTGCGCACCCCATCAGGAAGAACATCTGTGCCAGACACCCGCAGTAGGAGATGGTCGCCTGTGAGCGCAGGGCGTTTGCCAGGATCTTGGGCACTGTCACTGATGAGTAGCAAATGTCCAAGCAGGACAGGTGGCTGAGGAAGAAGTACATGGGGTTGTGGAGATGGGGATCCAGGGATACAATGGCAAGTATTGCTAAGTTTCCCAGCAGCGTGACCATGTAAATAGCCAGAAAAAGGATGAAGAGGAAGGGCTGGCCATGGGAAAAGCCCAGGAGCATGAACTCTGTCACCTGAGTCTGGTTCTCCCCTGCCATGGGGCCAGCTGGTTTGGTCTGCAGTCAGAGAAGAGCACTGGGAAGAGGTGGAGATTGTGAGCCAGAGGACTGGCACACACACACCCACAAAGCAAGAGTTTCACTGATAGGATGGCTTTGGTCTTATCTCCATAGCAGTTGAAAGCTTCCCATGCTGATATTTCACAGACAGTGGCATTTTACAGTCAAAGGATGTGCTATTCAGTTTGGAGATCTGACTGCAAGAGTCACACAGAAGAAACCATGACCAGTGTGCATCCTGACCAGCCTACACCTTCTTGGTTCACCCACTACCTTGAAGAATACCCAGCATGTCTCTCTTTTCCTCCCATTTGCACTTATGATGACTACATGCTTCCCTGCTTCCTGGACAGGGTCACATCACTCTTTAGATGCCACAGCCACTAAGCCTGCTTTCTACCAGCTGCTTGGCTGGGTATGTGGCATCACCCTTCACCAGCTAAAAGAGATTTTTTTTTTCCCATCCTTTCTCTTAGTCTACCATTTTTTGGGGTGCTTTGCTCTGTGATAACTGGTACTTAAAAAAACACAGGTAAGGGTGACTCACTACCTTGTGTTTGTAGAACCACAGGCAAATTTAAGCCATCAGGGATCTCTGCTGGCCTGGGCCTCCTGACCTTTTTTCCATCATCCTATTTCTATCATCTTCACCCTGACTCAAGTGTTTTGCTGACTGGTTTGTGAAGTCACACTGACCCTGTCCATATGATGGGAAATGCACTAGGAAGCAGCTATTGCCCAAAAGCTTCAGCTAAGGCCTGGTGAAGGTGGTGCTTGTTGGCTGCTTGTGGCCAGGGCTGCTGCTGCCCACTGTGCCATTGCCATGGAGTCCCGCAGACATTGGCCAGGAGCTTTGGTCTCCCTTGCTGTGCTAGTCCGGCCCAGTGCAGCAGTCCTCTGTGAGGCTGCTGAAGAAATGGGGACAGGAGAAAAGTTAAGAGTGCAATCACCTCTGCCTGGGGTGTAGAGCTGTCCCAGCCGGCACTCAGCATGGGCACCCACTACATTCAGCCAGTCCAAAACCAGGAGCAGCTCCCAGCTGGTGAGGAAAAGGAGCCAGAGAGGCTTAAGCCCACAAATATGAAGATAAGGAGACAAACAGGGCTGGATAGCACCAGGGCAGACTGTGGCTGCATAGTCATATGGGGCATCTTGGGGAACCACAGGTGATTTGGGGGCTGTGCATAATAAAATCCTATTCTCCCTAGCCTTATGCACGTTTTCCTTTGGCTCCACTTAGTTGCCTCAGGAGATGTTAGCACAGTACAATATTCTTGAATCAGAAGATAAGGTAACTGGCCAGTGTAGTGGCCATCACTGAGCACGTGTTTGCCAGGAGCTGTAGCAGGGCCAAAGCTAGGTTCTGGCCTGGTTTTCACTGACAGCACCAGCTATGGCTGGGATGCAAGTGGGGGACTGCACATCACTGAACTCAAGGATGTATCTCCCTGCTATTTTGACATGGAAATTATACACGTCAAAACAAGACGCCATCGTGTCTGCCTACCTGCCTCTGTACAGGGTATCTGTGAGCAGCTTTTCCTCATAGGTAACGGTTCAATCTTCTCTGACAAATATCCTATGGTCAGGATTCAACAGCATCCCCAGACAAGCTATCAGTTCCTGTCGCTCTCCACTTACTAAGCATTAGAGATGTTACCTGATGTTTATGCAGGGTTCCATTGCCATTATATAAGACCAAAATGAATATGACCAAAAAAAAAAAAAAAAAAATCCCTTTCTCTTCATAGATATATTTTTAGCAACTGAGCACAATTGTCATGTCTCTTGACTGGATTAAACTATTTCAGGTGGGTATCCTTGCTTAACACTCACTTACCTGTTTTTAATTTCTATGTCCAAAGCACTTATCACAGAATCACAGAATGCTGAGGTTGGAAGCGACCTCTGGAGGTCATCTTGTCCAGCCTCCCTGTTCAAACAGGGTCACGCAGAGCTGCTTACCCAGGACCATGTCCAGATGGCTTTTGAAGATCTCCAAAGAGGAGGACTCCATGGCTTCTCTGGGCAACCTGTGCCAGTGCTAGGCCATCCACACAGAGAAAAAGTGCTTCCTGGTGTTCAGATGGCACCTCCAGTGTTCCAGTTTGCGCCCATTGCCTCTCGTCCTGTCACTGGGCACCACTGGAAGGAGGCTGGCTCTGTCCTCTTTGCACCCAGACATTTATATACATTGATGAGATCCCCCTGAACCTTCTTCTCCAGGCTGAACAGTCCCAGCTCTCAGCCTTTCCTCATAGGTGAGATGCTCCAGTTGCTTCATCATCATTGAGGCCTTTCCTTAGACTCTCTCCAGAATGTCCATGTCTCTCTTGTACTGGCCAGCCCAGAACTGGACCCAGTACTTGAGGTGTGGCCTCCTCAGTGTTGAGTAGAGGGGCAAGATTCCCTCCCTTGACTTGCTGGCAATACTTTACCTAATACAAATATTGCCCACTAACCTTCTTTGCAGCAAGGGCACATCACTAGTTTATGTTCAACCTGTTTTCCACCAGGACTCCCAAGTCCTTTTCTGCCAAGCTGCTCTCTGTTTGCATGGCCCCTATCATATATTGTTGCATGATTTTAAAACATTGAGTGATAGAGAATTCACTGCTTCTGCTGGAATTTTTTTTCTTATGGCTGCTTACTCTAAGAAACTGTCAAAACACTGTTAAAATTTTTGTGCATTATTTCCTGTTCGAATTGCTTGAATGTCAGCTCTGTCCCTTTCATACTTTTCAGGTCTTTCTCTTCCAGATCAAGTAGCCTCTAATGTGATAGTATTTTCTCCTTGTTTCTACTTGCACACTGTGATCAGTCTTAGTGTTTGTTTCAATGTGCTAAGTAGACTAAGAGTGTTAATGTTTTCATGGGGAAATTTACGACTATTAGTTCTGTTTCATTTCTCTTACTCTCCATTTTTTTGTTCTAATTTTAATATTGAGAGGAAAACTTTCAGTCAAAAGATTAATTCAGCTTTGCCTAGCATAATCATAGAATCATTTAGTTTGGAAAAGACACTTAAGATCATCAAGTCCAAGCATCCACCTAATACTACTAAGTCCACTGCTAAACCACATCCCTAAGTGTAACATCCATATGTCTCTTAAATACCTCCAGGGATGGTGACTCCACCAATTCATTGGGCAGCTTGTTCCAATGCCTAATGACCCTTTCTGTGAGGAAATTCTTCCTGATATACAACTAAACCACCCCTGGCACAACTTGAGACTGTTTCCTCACATCCTATCACTTGCCACCTGAGAAATGAGACAACATCCTCCCTGCTGCAACCGCCTTTCAGCTAGTTGTAGAGAACAATGAGTTGTCCCCTCAGCCTCCTCTACTCCAGACTGAACAGCCCCAGTTCCATCAGCTGCTCCTCATATGTCTTGTTTTCTAGTCCCTTCACCAGCCTCATTGTTCTTCTCTGAATGCGTTCCAGCACCTCAGTATCTTTCTTGTAGCGAGGGGCTGAAAACTGAACACAATACTTGAGATGCAGTCCCACTAGTGCTGCGTACAGAGGGACAGTCATTTCCCTAGTTCTGCTGGCCACACTAGTTCTGAGACAAACCAGGATGCTGTTGGCCTTCTTAGCCACCTGGGCACACTGCAGGCTCCTGTTCAGCCGGCTGTCGACCAGCTCCCCCAGGTCCTTTTCTGCTGGGCAGCTTTCCAGCCACTCTTCCCTGACCCTATACTGCTGCATGGGGTTGCTATGACCCAAGTGCAGCACCTACCACTTATCCTTGTTGAATGCCATACAGTTGGATGCAGCCCATCTATCTGGTCTATCCAGATCCCTCTGCAAAGCCTTCCTACCCGCAAGCAGACCAACACTCCCTCCCAACAACGTGGTGTCGTCTTCAAACTTACTGAAGGTGCATTCAGTCTCCTCATCAAGATCATTAATAAAAGTATTAAACAAAACAGGCCCCAGTACTGAGCCCTGGAGAACACCACTTGTGACCAACATCCAGTGTTTGGTATGAGGGAAAAACTAGCAATGTCCCCAGGTGCTGCCCAGTGCATCTTACCTGCATGAAGAGCCTCTGTGTCCTCTAGGCTTTCGAACAAAGGAGCGGCTTTTAAGCCTGTGAGGACCCTGAGGGAGAGGCTTGCAGAGGTAGCTCCTGTTCAATGGCAAGAGGAAGGAGCAGAGATGCATTCCCCCAGTCAGCCCACACAAATGGGATCTAGGCCCACAAGAAGAAGCCATTCTTGCACAGGACCCACCTTGATCCCCCACTCTGCTCCAGGCTGTGCCAAAGGCAGCCCAGACAGGTCCTATCTGAGAAAGCGTTTTCAGGGAAGCTGGGCTGACAGAGTAGAAGGACCATGACAAAAGGACTTTGTGACACAGTCATTTGCTTTGGCTTTGCAAAATTTTACCTTTCTCCTGTGGTAATGATGAGCATTTCCTTGTTTCACACAGAAATTCAGTGGCACGACATTCCCTTATAACCTGGCTACTCTCCCAGGTTTCTAGATGAAGGCACATGCTGGCAACACTTGGAGAAACTCCATCCCACACTGATATTTGAGATAGAGCTTTGCTGAGACCGTCAACGCTTGGCAGAAATATTAAAATATACTGAAATCTTGTCAGATGCCAGGAACTTGGTATTCATTTCTGGCAATCCATGTCCATTTTCTGTGGTAATTTCTTCAGGACAGCCTTTGTGAGAAGAAATTTCAATGTTTGTATCCTTCTCTGGTCCACTGAGGCATATCAAATCGGTCCAGTAAGAAATCCAATCTCCATGAATTTGTAAAGTGTTAAGGGAGTTGTTTTTTAAACAAAATGCCTAAACTTGGGTGTGTAACTACAAGGATGGGGCCCAGCTCCTGTGAGTACTCAGCACTTCTGGAAATCAGACTCTTAACCAGGTACAGAGCCCTTAACTTCTCTAATTATAGGTGCTGCACTTTCCAAAAACCAAATGTACTGCTGTAAAACCATGAACTTATCCAAGTCATGTTTCCCTGTTTGTTTTGACAGATGCATCTTTTCCAGCTCAAGAATTCTTTCTCAAGCAAAAACCACCATCGCTTATATCACAGCTCCCTACAGCAGTAGTGCCAGCTCATCGTTAATGACCTACACCTGGACACAAATGCTTCCTTTGGACACAGAGCCAAGGAAAACAATGCAATTCATGGTGTTGATCTGGGTGACAGTAATCTGCCTGCAGGGTCCAACCACTACCCAAAGCACAACCACCTCCATGGTCAGCCAAGGTTGCTCTGGGCTGTATCCAATCGGGTCTCGAAAACCTCCAAGGCCAGACATGCCACAGCCTCTCTGAGACCCTGATTCACTACCTCATGATCTTCAGAGTGTTGTTCCTTACATCCAGTCAGAAGGAAGTATCTTGAACTTGAAACCTCTTACATGAATTTTGCCTATTGCTTCTCTTCCTCCCTTCATGTCCAATTGTGAAGAGCCTGGCATTCTTTTCTTGATAATCTCCCCATAGGTACAGTAAGGCTGCTGTTTGGTCCCCCCAAAGCCATTCCTTCAGCAGCCTAAACAACCCCAGCTCCTTCAGCTGCTGCTCACAGAGCAAGTGCTCCAGTCCTGATCATCTTGGTGGCTCTCCACTGAAACTCTCCTCCAGTTTTGGCGATCCCAGCACTGGATCCAGTATCTGGATATGGCGTCAGGAGTAGAGTAGAGGGACATAACTGCTTGCATCATTCTGTTGTCTTTGCTTCTGTTCACACAGCCCAGGATGCTCTTAGCCACCTTTGCTGCCAGGGCACACTGCTGCCTCATGTCCACCTCATTGCTCAGCAAAGGTCCCTAGGGCCTTTTCCATAGAGCTCTTGCCAGGCAAGGCATCCCTAGCCTGTCTTGTTGGCAGGTGCTCTTTCTTCCCAGGCACAGGACTTGTCATTTGTTCTTGTTGAATTTCAAGGGGTTTCTGTTGGCCCATTCCTCCAGCCTGTCCAGGTCCCCCTGGAAGGCAACCCTTGAGCGTATACACAGGTCCCCTTGCTTTGGCGTCACTCGCAAATTTGACAAAAGTGCCCTCTCTTCCATATCACTAATTAAGATGCTAAACAGGACAGGTTCCAGGACAGATACCTGTGATGCTCCACTTGTCACTGGCCTCCAGGTAGAGAATGACTTCTTAATCACCATGTTCTGAACCTGGTGATCCAGAGGGTTTTACGTCACTACTTTCACTGATGTTGCTGTTGCTTTGACATACGCAAGCTGAGCGCACTTTTATTCTTGTGGGTTTTTTTGCCCGGCCTGCCTGCAGCCACATCTGACTCAGGAGCTCAGTGCTTTGTTGATGGCAATGCTTCTCCCTGTTGGCTGCAATGGGCTTGTGCTCTGTTTTTTCTCAGTGATTTTTGACTGTCAGTGATGTAGTTTTGATGGTGCTAAAACTGTTTTGCCAGATGTCATACAAACAGTAGTTCCAACAGTTTTGGTGCAAACTGCAGCCCAGGTTTGTGTTCTCTTTTTCCCCTGAACACTCCTTTTTAAAAAGCTCCATGGGCAATACTCTGTACGATTTTCCAGTGAATACCACAGCTGTAACACTCAGACTTACTTGACAGAGATTACAGTAAAACATCCTGTTTTACTATAGTGTCGATACAGTTGAGTGTCCTGAACTTCCAGCTACCTTGTTCCAGCCAGACATTGCAGTACATTGCCAAGTGGGTCCTGTGGAGGTTCTGGGGCTGGAGCACAGGATGTATGTGGAGTCTGAGGGTTTGGTTTGTTCAGCCCAGAGAGTAGAAGGCAAAAGGGAGACCTTATTGCAGTCTGCAGCTGCCTAATGGGAGCAGGAAGAGATGATGGAGACAGATTCTTCTCACAGTTGCATGGTGATGAGACGAGGCAACAGGCACAAGCTGTAACAAGAGACATCCCCACTGGATGTCACAGAAAAATCCTTCAAGCGTTGGATCTAAGCCCTGAGAACTCTCTGTACCTGGAGATACTCAGTGCTCACCTGCCCACAGCCCTGAGCAACCTGTGCTAATGCATCCTGCTCCGAGCAGGGTTTGGACCAGGGTCTCCTTTCCACCAGCATGAGTCTGATCTCTGGAATTAAATTATCATCAGGTTTTGTAAGAACAGTATTTCAGATTTTTCTCATTGCTTTCCTCCAGGAAAGAGTTTCCTTTGAGAATTTTTTTTTTTTTTTTTCAGATAAGTCACCTGAAGTTCCCTTCTATCTAGACTAGCCCAGAAGGAAGAATAAGAAAAATCTGGCATTTCCAGTTTGGTCTGCCCAAGATAGAACAAAAGCCTCACACTGCATCTTGTGAAAGTGGTAATGGAATACAGCGTGACATTTCTTTCTAAGACTTCCAACAAGATTTTTTTGCCTGAAGAAAACTGCAGTGCCTCAAGCTACTCTGTAGCAGGGAAGGGACATGACTGGTTGCATTTGTTGCAGTGAGCAACAAGCAATAGGACAAGAGGAAATGGCCTCAAGTTGTGCCAAGGGAGGCTTAGGTTAGATATTAGGAAAAATTTCTTCACTGAAAGGGTTGTGAAGCATTGGAACAGGCTGGCAAGGAAAATGGTTGAGTCACCATCCCTGAAGGTATTTAAAAGATGTGTAGATGTGGTGCTTAGGGACACGGTTTAGTGATGGACTTGGCAGTGCTAGGTTGGTGGTTGGACTAGATGATCTTAGAGGTCTTTTCCAACCTAAAAGATTCTATGATTTTCATTCCATTTAACTGACCACTGGTATTTATATTGTAGGAAAAAAAGGCAATAATGTTTGCACCTGCATAATCCAGCTATAAAACGGGCCAAAGCTGACCTGATTTACTTGTGTTTGTCGTGGGCTGAGAGCATGCACAAATGGATCAGGCAATGTAAAGTAACTTGTTACCCTATGGCATCATCCCTGCATTGCAGGGTTTGAGGCGGGTGTAAATCCTGCACAGAGCCCTGGCACCAGCCCCAAGGTCAGCCTTTCTTCCTGGCCAGTTTGCACTTAGAAAGGGACAAGGAAAGGCCCTCCGATCACCAATGAGCAGCACTCTTGCTTAATGATTACTTACTGGACAGCTATGGCACCTGCAGCCCCATCTCCATCCCTTTCTCTTCCTTTGGCAAGCTCTGTCCTCATGCTGTATGGAGCCAGACCAAGGCTTCTCACCCAGGCCTTGCCCACGCTTGAGCACCAAGCCTGCCCTGGGGGCCAATTAGTGCACTTCAAATAAGATACTTTAAATAGAAGGCTGAAGTTTGAGGGAAAAGTTTTCTTTCTTCTAGCTTGTCTGCTTAGTACACATTCCCCACTGGCTTCCCTCCACAGAGAAAATGCCACCAGGGTTTCAGTGCCAAGTACTAAAAGCACAGAACATCACTTTGCCACCTAGCATGTTTTTGTGAAACTTGTAAACAAGGCTCGGAGGGAGCTATTAGAAGTTTGAGATAGTCACTCATGCAATAACTTTGAAAATGTTTATATCTGCTGTAATCAATTGCATCAGAATATAGAAGAAGCAGAATGAAAAATGGGGTAAGAACACCTTTCCATCTTTGAAATGTTCACTCCAGGCAAAAAATAAAAATAAAAAAAAAGGCACACAAAGTTGTTGAAGTATTAAAAGGAGAAAAAGCTAAAATAATTTAACAGTGCTTTAGCAGTCAATATGAAATACCTGAATGACAGGAAACTTTGTGGAAAACATAAATTATAGCAACAGGAAATATGAAGCTGAAGTTCCATAACCACTTCTGATACTGATTTTGCCTTCCTTCTCAAATTCCTGCTCTTCTCAGAGGCAGTATATCTGTGCCATATATGTATACTACAGCCTTATCAGATATCCCAGTTGTTATAGTTAGAAAGGGCAGTCTGATATTCCTTCCTTTTACTGGGAGTTACATGTTCCTGATCCATCTGTGGGGTGGGTGCATGGGGAGACAGATGTTTGCATTTAGCACAAGACTCACTTCATGGGTGGTACAAGCCAGATCGCAGCTGTATATGGGCGCTGCAGCAAAGACACCTTGGCCAGGGCTACAGTGTCTGCTGTAAGCACCTGGAGAGAGATCTCACCATGTGAAGCTAGGACAGAGATTTCATAGAAATGCATGTTTTAAAGTTTTAGATATGAGCTCGCTTTCCTGCTTGAGTAATTTAGCAAGTGTCTGTGGCAAGGCTGGAGGCCAGAATGTAGTGTGCCTTGAGCAATTGGAGGGAGCACAGCATGAGCCCTTGGGAAAAGTTTTGCAGAGAAAAACAGTGATACTACTACTGATTTGATAACCAAAATTCAACAGACACATCACTGATTTCCTGACCTGTTTAGAGTAACAACTTAATGCATCACAAAGATGACAAACTCACCTGCAGTAATCATTCTGTGCTCTCTGCTCAACAACAGACAGCAACTGGTGTTTTTGGGAGCAATTTGCCTGACCTGTCAGGCTGGAACAGCTCAGACTCGTGTTGCCTCTAAAGACCAGTGCCAGGCATGAGACAGTCTGAGCATCCCTGGAATCTGTTTCCGATATCCAGCATTTCTGACTTTTGGCATTTTCAAGGCTATTTTGCAGGTATGCACCACTTTCAATGCCAAGCAGGGCACAAGCAATCCAGGAGGTTTCCAGAGAGCATTGACATTAACTTCCTGACACAAGAGATCAAGGAGGCGATGAGGGGAGACACTCTACTGAACTTGGTACTGACAAATAAGAAAGAACTGTTCAGGCAGGTGAAAGCTGAAGGTAGCCTTAGATGCAGCAACCACAAGATGAAGGAGGTCAGGACACTGAGAGGAAGCAGCAAGGCAAAATGCATAAGGGCCTGAGGGTACTAATACGCCTTAATGCCCTTGACCGGTATCACCTGGGATTTCCACCCACTGTCTGCCCACAGGCCCAGGAGCCCCATTTCATCCCTGGCCCTTAACCCTTGCTATCATGGGCAAAACAATCTCAGCTAGAGGAATTTCACTGAACTTATTGCCAATTAATATAAACTTTTAATTACTGATTCAGGTACTGAGGAAAAAAAGAAGATGACAAATAAGTAAAGAAACAGAGAAAATCCTTTCCTCCCCTTTCCCAGGAGCAGCTTCAAACTCCTCTTCCCCCCCGCCTAGTCCCAACTCCCCTTGTTTTCCTTGCACATTATGCTCAGTTACTCCCAATCGCTTTAGTGAGGTGACAGACTGGAGGAGGTTGAGGTCAGTACATTGTGCTTTCTTTTGCCATTCCTTGCTTCTTACACATTTCTTCCAATACTTTTTCTTTCTTACTTATTTCCTCTGTTCAGCTGCAGCACACCCATGATCTTCAGTCCCCTCAGGGGGGTTATCTGCTCTGGTATGAGTCCTCCACAGGCTGCAGTCCCCTGGGGGCATCCCTGATCTGGAATGGTTCCTCTCTGGGCTGCATTTCCTTCAGGGAGAAATGGGCCAATGGGAATCTCACGAAGTTCAATAACGGGAAATGCGATGTCCTTCACCTGGGGAGGAATAATTCTATGTGCCAATGCTCACTGGAGGGCCAAAGCCCTCCAGCACCTGGGTGTCCTTGTGACCGACAAGCTGACCATGAGCCAGCAATGCACCCTTGTGGCAAAGAAGGCTAACTGCATCTTCCGCTGCATTAGCGAGAGCATTGCCAGCAGGTCAGTGGAGATCTTTCCCGCTCTGTTTGGCACCTCTTGAGGCTACATCTAGAGTACTGTGACCAGCTCTAGGCTCCCCAGGACAAGAAAGCCATAGGAAAACTGGAATCCAGCAAACGTCCATGAATACGATTAAGGGATTTAAGCATCTGATATGTGAGGAGAGGCCAAGAGAGCTGGGATTGTTCAGTCTTGAGAAGAGAAGGCTCAGAGTGGTTTACTAGTGCACATAAATACTTGATGGGAGGCAGTAAAGAAAACCAGTGGTATCTGGTGAATAGACGAGAGACAACAGGTACAAACTGAAAGACTAAAAATTTCACTTAAACATAATAAACTTTTTTACTGTAAGGGTGATGAAACAACCACCCTGCTGTAGCAGACCCTGCTTTGAGTAGGATTGTTGGACTAGTAAATCTCCAGAGGTCCCTCCCAACCTCCAGCTTTCTGTGATTCTGTGACTCAGGCACAGGTGGCACACATAGCACATGTGGTGGAGCGTGTATCACTGGTGAGGACTCCAGAGTGTAGCTGCCATAAAGCTCAGCTGCAGATGATGCACTGGGGGGCGTGTGGGTACATGAGTTGCTGGTCAGTCCTCTCCCTCCTCCCAGTGTGACCATAATCCAGACCGTGCCCTCCTCAGTGGGTCTATTGCTATTTAGTATTTCCCTTTACACATTTGACCTTATTCAGTAGCTAGTGTCCAGCTCCTGCTAGGACTGTGGAGAAGGAAAATGCTGATTACAATAAAGACAAGATTTGTCTCTTTAAATCTAACTACACAAACAACTTGCCTTTCTCACAGATGCAGCTTACTTTCATAGAATCATAGAATGGTTTGGGTTGGAAGGGACCTGAAAGATCATCTAGTTCCAACCCCCCTGCCATGGGCAGGGACACGTTCCACAAGATCAGGTTGCTCAAAGTCCCATCCAGCCTGGCCTTGAACACTTCCAGGGATGGGGCATCAACAACTTCTCTGGGCTACCTGTTCCAGTGCCTCACCACCCTCATAGTGAAGAATTTCTTCCTAATATCTAATTTAAACCTACCGTTTTTTTAGTTTAAAACCATCACGCCTTGTCCTATCACTACACTCCCTGATAAAGAGTCCCTCCCCATCTTTCCTGTAGGCCCCCTTTAAGTACTGGAAGGCCACTATAAAGTCTCCCCTGAGCCTTTTCTTATCTAGGCTAAACAACCCCAACTCTCTCAGCCTGTCTTCATAGGAGAGGTGCTCTGGCCCTCTGATCATCTTTGAAGACCTCCTCTAGACCTGCTGCAACAGGTCCATGTCTTTCTTATGTTGGGGGCTCCAGAGCTGAATGTAGTACTCGGAGTGGGGTCTCACGAGAGAAGAGTAGAGGAGGAAGAATCACCTCCTTCGACCTGGTAGCTACTCTTCTTTTGATGCAGCCCAGGATACGGTTGGCTTTCTGGGCTGGCTGCAAGCGCACATTGCCAGCTTGTGTCCAGTTTTTCATCCACCAATACCCCTAAGCCCTTCTCAGCAGGGCTGCTCTCAACCCACTCATCACCCAGCCTGTATTCATGTCTGGGATTGTCCCGACCGAGGTGCAGGACCTTGCACTTGGCCTTGTTGAACTTCATGAGGTTCGCACAGGCCCACCTCTCAAGCCTGTCAAGGTCCCTCTCGATGGCATCCCTTCCCTCTAGTGTGTCAACCGCACCGCTCAGCTTGGTGTCACCAGCAAACTTGCTGAGGGTGCACTCAATCCCACCATCCGTGTCACCAACAAAGATGTTAAATAATACTGGTCCCAACACAGACCGCTGAGGGACACCACTCATCACTGGTTTCCATCTGGACATCAAGCCATTGACCGCAACTCTTTGACTGCGACCATCCAGCCAATTCATTACCCACCGAGTGGTCTGTCTATCAAATCCATGTCTCTTCATTTTAGAGACAAGAATGTTGTGCAGGACAGTATCATATGCATTGCACAAGTCCAGTTACATGACATCAGTTGCTGTTCCCTGATTGACCTGCGCCGTAACCCGGTCGCAGAAGGCCACCAGATTTGTCAGGCACAATTTGCCCTTAGTGAAGCCATGCTGTCTATCACCAGTCACCTCTCTGATGTCCATGTGCCTTAGCATAGTTTCCAGGCGGATCAGCTCCATGATCTTGCTGGGCACAGAGGTGAGACTGGTTGGCCTGTAGTTCCCCAGGTCTTCCTTTTTTCCCTTTTTTAAAAATGGAGTTTATATTTCCCCTTCTGCAGTCACTGGGAGCTTCACTGGACTTCCATGACGTTTCAAACATGATGGACAGTGGCTTTACAGCTTCATCTGCCAGTTCCCTCAGGATCGTCAGATGCATCTCATCAGTTCCCATGGATTTGTGCACATTCAAGCTCCTTAGATGGTCTTACACCTGATCATCTCCTATAGTGGGAGGTTCTTCATTCTCCC
>VXAL01013559.1:300111-315483 GCA_013399475.1 Chauna torquata | reverse complement strand
GGCCGATGCAAAAGCGCAAAGCGAAGATGCGGGCGTGGACCCGGGCACGACGTGCTTGCCTGCGGGGCGGGAGCGTGGCGGGCCGCGCGGGTGCGTGGGTCTCGGCACCTCGCAACGCGGCCGGAGCCCCGCGGGGCGGCCCCCAGCCCGCCGCCGGCTCCTGCGCGGGCAGAGGCTCGGCTTCGCTCTGCAGGCGGAACCGAGCAGCCAGCGCTGCTGGTCGAGGAGGAAATAGAGTAGTCGCAGTGCTCTAAGTTTCTTGGTCGCTTCCTGAAGCCGCTAGTGTTTTTTAATAAAAAATAAGACAAAACTGACTGTTCTCGTTTGCCACGGAGCTGAGGAGAAGCGGAGCACTGTCAATGATACTTGTTCCCTAGCAGAGCACTGCCAATGATTCTTGTTCTCCAGCTTAAGTGTTTTATTTACAGTCTCTGTTATGAAGTTCTGTGATGTCCTTCTGGGAAGGAACTGTTAGTGAAATAAAGTGGTTGCCAATCTATAGAGGTAGGGGCCTCCAGTTTCCTTGTAACGCAAGTGTGGACTCCTTCGGAGCTTTCCGTAAAAGTTGTATGCAGAGAAGCCTTTTGGACGTTGCGGTATAGCAGGTATGAACCTGCTTTTAGCCGTGCTGTGCAGGCTACGTGGTAATTCACAGACTGCGCTACGCCATTGGGTTCTAAACCGTAGTCTGAAGACTCGTATCTTTACTGTAGACTTGATCCTTTCTTTAGACAGGGTTTGCAAAATATACTATGTCTGTTAGTGAGAAAACTTTTGCTTTGTGCTGTTCTGCAATACAGTGGCAGATTGGGCTGTCATTGCTTTTCAGTCTTTCCAGTTATTCGTCATTATGTAGGCCTAATGTCCCTTCTGTATGTGCAAATGTAGTGGCTGCACTGAAACTTGTTTTCTAAGTCTCTAGGCATGTGAAGGACAGTCATCGTAGACTCTTCTTGGGCATCTTATTGCGTTGTCCACAGTTGAAAATTGTGAAACCTAAAAGCTAGGGGGGATCAGTAACCCCAGATTGCTGCTAGATTTTAAGACTGCGAGTCACTTTATAGATGCAGCCTGCCTTTTTTTTTTTTTTAGTGACCAAAGCTGGTAGCATCAGCTCTGAGGACCAGTTAAAGGAGTTGTATAGGAAAGGAACAGCGTGATGTTGAATATGCAGTAAGAGGATGCTGGGTTTGCCTGCTGCAGGATTGCTGATCAGGCTGGGGGTTTAGAAGCTGTGGTTCTGTTACCCAGGAGCTCGTTGTGCTGGCACCTGACAGAACTAACCATGGGAATAGTGTGAGACTCTCACAGTGTATCAAGAAGTTTCTTTTCAACAGCTTCCCTGCCTTCAGTTCTGTTCAGTCCAAGAACAGTCATAACCGGACGCGACCCTTCTGCCTGGGCATTAGCTGTTGATCACCTTGGCAGGGAGTAGGGGTATCCACAACAAACACTGTACCAGGAAAAGTATTGGCTTTGTGAGAATATAGGAATTTGTGTGGAAAATGTTAATTACTAAACCATTCCAGTCTTTTACTGAGAGTGGTATCAAGAGGCCTTTCACAAAAGAAAAACTGATGGTGCTGGGGAGGGACTCTTTTTCCTTTGGGTGACTGGATTTTCCAGAGTGGAATAACCTGTGAATGCTCAGAAGTAAAGTGAGGTTAGGAGAAGGTTATAAAAACAAAGTATTTTTTGCAGACTTGTAACTTATGTAACTGGACTTACTGTACTGTACTTACGTAGTAGGAACCTGGACAGTTCAAACAGAGTACCTGATTTATTTATTTTTTTTTGTCTTGGTCACCAGACTTGCTGATCTGCCTTCATAAGATTTAGCATAAGTATATTATTTTCCTTGTTTGTTTTTTAGGGGAGGGATGTGTGTGTGGAAGAACCTGAAGAAGCAGCTTGTTTACGGATGCTGTAAAGTTCATTTATACCCCTTTTTCTTTAAAGGTGTTAAATGAATGGGGGGATTAGGGAGTCAGAACGGGGCAACTGTCTAACCGGTCTTCTGTAGCAAGTTCTAATGCTTAGGAAAATCTCACAGCAAGGTGTAATGTTGTGCTCCTTGTAGCTACTGAATTTCTCTAACAGCTTGGTCTGTCTTGTCTTCCTTTTGCTGTCCTTACCCTCTTTCTTCTTCACCCTACCCCTGTCTCTCCTCTGGAAAAAAGACAAATGTAGCTTCTAAGACTGTCTGGTTCATTATAGCAGCTTAAGAAGTCTCCAAAGTTAAAGCAGGGATTCTGGAAAACATGAAAATGACAAACCAATTGTACATCTTATAGCTGTTAGGGAAGTCCTTTGGAAGTTGCTTTTTAATTATCACCTGTGAAACAGATATTCACTTCCAGTTAGTAGATTCACAACACAATCTTGCAATACTGTACCTTTTCTCTCTCTTTTCAGGGACCTCCTCCCATCTGCCCAAGCAAATTCCTTACTGGACACCAGGGCAATAGAAATAGTCTAATATTACCTCAAGAAAAAAGGGTTTTACAGTGACTGGAAAAAAGTGGAGTTTGAAAACCCATTCTGCATTTGGACTTATAGGTAAAGGTGCCTATTTTTATGTGCAGAATGACACTGTGCTGCGGTGGGGAGACTGGTTGTTTATGATAGGCAAATTGCCCACTTCAGCTGCGCAGGCTTCATTCAGGCATACTTTGTAGTGGTTCGAGACAACTCCCAGTGAAAGGTTCTTCCCTTCAGGTTGCTTGCACTTGAAGATTCTTAGAAAACTTCTGGCTCTGGTTGTTGTTTCCGTTCAGAGGAAAAGATTGTAGATTTCTCAGCTACAAGCCAGTTAATCATGATTGCAGACAAAGTGTCAAAAACAGGGAAACTATCCTGGATTTGTTACTGTCTCAGCAACTTACAATTCCTGTGTTGTATATTCTTTTTGCAAGAAAGATTCTTTTTTTGTTAGAATGTACCCAATAAGGTGCCTTGCAATAGCAGGTGATTTGATCATAAACACTTGTAGCAGGGGTGTTGTGGAAGTTACGCTTGTCACGTTGAAGTACAGGGTTACTGTTTGGTGGTCTGGGAAATTTTTCTTTGTGTGGATCAGACCAACATTTCAGCTAGAAGTGACGTTCTGAATATGGCTGAACTCTTGACTTGTTTTAAAAAAAACAAAACCAAAAACAACTCAGATGTTTTCCTGGGGAGTCCATTCAGAGTTTAATGTAACGGGAATGAGCATGCCAGATAAATTCAGCTAGTGGATCCAAAGGAGGGTAACTACTTGAAAATGGAGACAAAAACATTGAGTTTAAAAAAGAAAACAAAACCCCCCAAAAGACAGGCAGTCCAAAAACTTGGAGGCAGTTCAGAAATACTGTATCACATGCAGTGTAACTATGTGCTGCGATTCAAAAATAAAATCAGGTGCTATTGTGCACAAGTTACTGTAGAGAAAAGGTTGGCACATCAAGGAAAAAAAACTCCTGAAAACTGAGGGATCATGGTAGATCAGGTGCAAACGGGAAATTCAGAGGTCTAAAAAAAAGAATCTGAAAGAGTGTATTGTTTACAGTGCTCAAGCTGACAATGAAAAGTTTTTAAAATAACATCAAAGCAGGATTCTGAGAATTTTACTAGCCTGGTCTGCTCTGCTTGCATTTTCCCAATGTAAATTGCCTGGCATCAGTGTCAGCTCCGTGCTTCCAATCAGATTCTACTATAGCCTATTTCTTTGCTTTGTCAAAGTTGTGTAAAGCTGGTAAGAGTGGGGGTAGATACTAGGTGGTAGAAATGGAATTTGATCAAAACTGTGTCCTGGTTCCCGTTTTTAGTGTAAAAACAAGATGGGGAGCATCAGTCAGAGGAAACATGCTGCTTTAGGAAGGGGGATGATGGCATTGCTTCTCAGAGTCGCATCTGCTTTAAACTTAATTCACTAATTCTGTCCTGCTCCCTGTGAGAGATGCTGAGTTCCAAAGGAGTGTTGATTTCTAGAATGCTTTAAAACTGTTCCTCAAACCCTAAGGAATTTCTAGTCCTCCCAGTAAAGCCAGTACCTACCTAGAACTGTTCTCCCTTCTCCATACCAATGTGCTGTTATTTAAAAACCTCATTTAGATCCTGACTTCCTCAAATGTTTGCCTTGAGGAAGTGAATTTCTTTCCCCATACTCTTAAAAATCTAGTCTGACATACTATGAACCTCACTAAGCAACCTTTAACTATTCTGGGCGTGTAGTTAGCTGTTTGTCTTGCAATTTGACAGAGATTGTTGCATTCGGTCTCTTTAATGGTTGACTTCTATAACTGTGTGAAACATTTAAAAGAAAAAGAAACATATTTCATGTTGCAGTCCTGGTGTTCAACCACCTTACCATTTGTAGGAACTTGTAATACACAGTAGAGTTGCTTTAGCATGATGTTTGCTGTTGAAGCTGACTGCTTTTGTTACAGGCCGCTTTGCTGTGGCCTTACATATTTGTGTTTGCTCAGGAAAGGGCTAAAATTCTGGTAGGGCTTTCTGAGTATTAGCAATAACTGTGTTTTTCATCACTGCAGCTAAACCGTTTACCAACTAGCACGATAACTTTCTTCATTCCTTTAGAGTACTTCAAGGGAGAGGGCCAACAAAGATAAATCAGTTGTTAACAAAAGGTGAAGTACCTGGCAATTCAGGTCTGTAAAACAGAGATCTTATTTCTGTATACTTATACTGTAGTTTAGGAGCAGTCTGATTATGTTGCACAATAACTCTCAACACCAGACTAAAAGCAGTTTTGTACAGGAATTTCTAAGACTGGAAAAGAACAGTTCTTAAAAGCTTGCAGTTGCTTAATTAACACGGTGGCTTTATACCTGATGTGATTTCACTAATACAGCTAAATTTGAAGATACTATGTTAGACTTGCAAGGAAAAAAGAGTAACTGGGATGTCTGTGTCTTTAGGCACTATCATTATTTATGCTTGTAAAAATGTTTAACTGAATTCAGTTGCTTGGTTCTGGTTGACAGTAGGTTATTTGCTTAGCTGATGCAGGAAGCTGTCTGTTCACCAAAAGGGAAAACTTAAGTCACTGTAGGAAAAGCCATACACTTTAGAATGGATAAACCTATTTGAAAGAATCAGCTTTTAACAATCTCTTCTACTGAGACAAGGTCAAGGCTATTATTTGTGTTCTTTTAACAGGTAGTGTTTCACAAAATGTCTCCCAATGAGACACTGTTCTTGGAAAGTACCAACAAGATCTACAAGGATGATATTTCCAACAGTTCATTTGTGAATTTCCAAATATGGGATTTTCCTGGACAGATGGACTTTTTTGATCCAACATTTGATTATGAGATGATCTTCAGAGGAACAGGTGCTCTAATATATGTTATTGATGCCCAGGTAAATACAAATCACTAAGAATTGTGAAGAATTTTTCTTTTACTTTGTGAGAGAAATGATCGAGAATCTAATAATTTATATTTTTAAATAAGTTTGTGAAACATTTCTTATGTACAAAAGGACGTGTTGGCAATCTTACTTTTTGGTGTGTGATTTTGGTTTTGTGAATTGAGTACGTGGAACATATAACCCCAGTGGAAAGGGGCAAGTACTCTGAACTTACCTTTCCTGCACTGGTAGTGAGAATCTGATGTGCTAGATGGTCTGAATTATCCAATTAACTCTTTCCTCTGCCATTGAATACTACGGAGTTCATTTAATAATAGCACGCTTCTGACCTCAATGTCAAAGTAGTGGTACCGTTAGGTATCTGGTAGCTTCTAATGAACTTAGGAATTGCACCATTGGAGAGTACCTGGTTATTGGGACTGTCTTGGAGATTACTGCCGTGTTTTGCTGGAGTTGAAGTGTAACCTGCCTTTTGCTATGAAACCTAGTTTTGTATAACTGAGCCTTGCATAACTAATGAAACAGAATCTAAGCTACTTGGATTCCTGATTCTCTAAGGTATTCTTTTCTCCCAAACTTCTGTTTCATTACAGAAGTGAAATGAAATTCTTGTACTGAAAGGAGTTGTTATTGAAGACAGAGCCTTTTCATTCATTCCTGCCAAAACTTATTTACAGGATGACTATATGGAAGCTTTAACAAGACTCCACATCACAGTTTCAAAAGCCTACAAGGTCAACCCAGAAATGAACTTTGAAGTTTTTATTCATAAAGTTGATGGTTTATCGGATGACCATAAAATAGAAACTCAGAGGGATATTCATCAGAGGGCTAATGATGACCTTACAGATGCTGGGCTTGAAAAACTTCACCTTAGGTGAGTTACGTATTCTGGCATAGGTGATTCTGCTGTTGCTGATACATGTACAGACTAATGGCTTTTAGATATAATAGTGGACTGGAGCAAGGTCTTGTTAGTTTCTTAAAATTATAAAATACACTGCTGAATTTTTGGCCAGGATTCAGCTAGCTACCTGACTAAAATAAGGCAGGCTAGTGTACCAGATTCCAATCAGGGTTATTCATAAGCTCCCTGATAATTCAGGATTCTCTTGCATTGCTTTCATTCAGCGTAGCAGGCCAAATTTGTACTAGTGGCCTGGAGAGGCAGGGGGAGGAGGGTGGAAGCTGCGTGTCTTCTAATACTGGCTAACACTGGCTTTTCAGTATGACTGGTTCTAAAAGCTTAGTCTCTTACTTGATATTTGGCCTGCTTTTTAAGGAATCTTTTACTGACACCTTTAAATCAAGGTATCTTTTTTTTGTTTTTCCTCCTGTTTTTACTGCTATTTTGATTCTCATTGAGCCCTTAATTATAGCCGGTATCTCAGTGTTAGTGTGACAAAGTGGAAGGTCAGGAAAAGGACTTGATGAAATCTGGTTAAGCATTTAACTCCTTAACATAACTCCTTTGCATTAAGTATTCTTGTAGGCTAAGTGTGTTGTGAAAACATGTTCAAATTTCTCTCTCTCTGTTCTCCCTTCTCCTGCGGATGGGGGAAGTCTGTGTCATGTTTACTCCAGTCTCTCAGAAGTGAGGTTCTTGATGGAGCAGCCAAAGATATTTCTCATAAAGCATACCAGTTAAATCATCAGGCTTGAATGTTAGAAAACAAAGCTTTAACATTTCTATTGCAATTCTAATAGACTCATGAATCTATTCTCTTATTTTCTTTTCCCTCCCCTCTCATCTCAGCTTTTATTTGACCAGTATCTATGACCATTCAATATTTGAAGCCTTCAGTAAAGTGGTACAGAAGCTCATTCCACAACTGCCAACACTGGAAAATCTACTAAATATCTTTATATCAGTAAGTGTTAATCTAACAGAATTTCAAGTGAAATATGTGGAACAGTAAAGCAAGTCCTTCTGCTAAGGAGCGATGTCCTTTGGAGATTCGGGTGGTACTCAGCATTGGTGTACTCTGCTGGCCTAGCTGTCTGCATTAGAAGCACCGTATCAGAGCTAAACCGTACTGGTCTGTACTTCATCCAGGTTTCTCAAAATACTGACAAAGCATAGTTTGGCTGGTTATAACTGTTGATAAGGAAGGTTTCTGCCAGCATGATATACTAATTAGTCTGTTAAGGCGCTTAGTAGTGTAATGTAGCTGTACTGGCAAGAGGCTTTTTTAATAATGTGAACTTCGCCTTAAACTGAACTGTCAATTTCATGTGGCCTGCAAGACCTGTGCCCTTGTTCTTTTAGCGTGTGTGTTTCTATTAGAATTTGTGACATAGAACTTTGTGCTGTATACTTTAAATCAAATAAAATACCAACCTAGGGATAAGGCTGAAGTAGCCTGTCTTTCATCTAAGTTATGTCTATGGGGCTGTTGCAGGCATGCGGACAACATGGAAAAATACAGTTGTGACTGAGAGGAGCTGTGTGGGTCAGACGCATCGCCCCGTGCTACTGTTTGATGTTTGTTTCTTGTGTTGGTAGAGGCCTGTAATAACCTGGCCCAGTGGATAATGGGCATGTTAATGCTCATGCTGCTCAGTGCCATGAAAGTATGGAGTGTGGCCCTGATGCTAAAAGGATCAGTTAGATGTTTTCAGCACACTGCCTTGGGTACTCAGACAAGCTAGGAAGAAGCGATAATGAATGCTCCTGATGCATAAATAGAAATTAAGCTTTGCCAGAAATCTATAGTGTATATGTGGTTAACTCACTTAACAGCAGAAGGCTTCTGAACTTAATATGAGCACGTGCACTTTGTCGAAGTGCTCAGAGTTACAAATAGGATGGTACAATTGGCTGGGTGCTTTTGCATCATCATAACTGCTATAACATGATACTCTTCATGGAGTCATAAGTTTAGACACTGACTTTATTTGTTCTGCATGTCAAACTACATGGCAACTGCCTTACACAGAAACTGAACTGCCGAGCTACTACAAGTGTGTGCTGACATATTTTACTACTGTGAAGTAACTCATCTCTGAGCCTGGCTTATCAGGTGAATGTGCAGCTCTTCTGGTGTTAATAGAGCCACAGAAGGTGAAAAATGCTGAATTTGCGTGCTGGAAACATAGTAAAATGTAACCTTAATTATGATCTGTTAAATAATAAACTAGAAAGAATTCTAACCAAGTCCCAAGCTTTACGTTTTGTCAACTAGAAGGTGGTGTTGATATGTACTACAGCAACAAGGGTGTTGTATTTATAAACTGTATGCTCTAAATCATGAATCTGTTTTAAGCCTCTAAATTGGTTAAAACATTTCCTGCTATTAAGAATGTGAAAGTATATGAATTCTACTTGAGATTTTAAAAATGCAGTTATTTTAAAAATTCATCCAAATTCTTTCTCTTTCTGAAGAATTCAGGCATTGAAAAAGCTTTTCTCTTCGATGTAGTCAGCAAAATCTACATCGCAACAGACAGTTCCCCTGTGGACATGCAGTCATATGAGTTGTGCTGTGACATGATTGATGTAGTGATAGATGTTTCCTGTATATATGGGTAAGTGATGAATACTCTTAGGAAAAAAAAGTCCGTAAAAGTTGTAGAATAGGTTGCAAACTATGCAAGTGGTTTTGGCTTCATCATCCTGCAAGATGCTATTGGTTGGTCTATAAAGCGCATTGGTTCTGTAAGTAACTAGAATACGGCTGAATGATTTGGCAGCTGGATCAAGCATTTGTAATCAGGTTTTTCCGTCCTCTCTCTCTACTCTTGTCTATAGAAAGCCATTTGACATTTCTAAAAGGCAAGTGTTTAATGTTAAATATGAATACTGCTGTGTCTCATTCGGCATGGTGGATGCAGATATGTTAGTACCTGCAACAACGGGGGTCGATAGTGTACCATAGCCCCTAAGTGTAACTTGCAAGTCACATTGCTATCAGACTTCTTGCTAGCTCAACAGAGTAGCTTTTGCCAACTTTCTCAATTTGGCTCCAGTTCCTCAACTCGGCTTTTGCTAACTTTCTCTGAGGGATGCATACAGTGTTTGTTTCTCCCAGTTTATGGCAGAATTATAGTTCAAAACACATTTTTTGAAGTGGCTCTGGAGAAGTGGTAACTTATTTTAGAGGTGTGGTTGTAAACTGAAAAATACAGTGCTATCAACAAATACTGCAGTGTTTAATGGTCTGTCTCCTGATGTGTCAACCCCAGGGCTAAGTTGTTTTCTCTTTTTGCGGGAGTAGCTCTGCAATACTACTATTGCTTCTACAGAATTCTAACTAACAATAATTAAATTTGTCCTAATCTTTTCTTAAAAACACATGCGGGTTTAGCTTAACACCAAAACGTGTCCCCCTCCCTGTCACCCCCTGGCCTTGATGGCTAGAAAGTTTGTCTTATTGTTCTTTTAGCTGCAGTTTGTCATTATATGGCTTGAATTTTAAACGGTCCAGAGGCAGGAACTTACTGGCTAACTGCTTCCTTCAAAGCGGTTGCTGTGAATCCTCTCAAAGGTTCTGTCCCTGCCATTGTGTCTTCCTTAGTGTTCTTATGGGACTCGCCTTAAGCAGTTAAGGGGCAGACCTGTGGAAATATGTAGAACCTGAGGTTAAATGTAAGATGCTTTTTAGTCACAGGAAAGTTTGTTTATGTACAAGGCATTCTTACCCTTCCAACTCTCACTAAAACTTAGTAACAAGCATTGTCTTAGCCATAAGCCTTATGGGGAGGTAAAAGAAAGCAATATTTAATGTAACTTTTGGCTGTCCTGTTTTTCTACTCAAGACTAGCTCATGTCAAAATAGTTCTACTAGCTAAAGTTTCAAGTGACTAAGTAGGCCAGAGAGAGTACTTGGATTGGAATCTCCACTGTGACATATTTTATTGGTATCTCATCCGGTAAAAGGATGTGGACTAAGAAAGCCTTTGTATTAATTTACCAAAAGTAACTTTGCTGAGATATCACTTCATTGAGGTTTCTACATGCAAGTCTTGTATTAGAACCTTCAAGCCAATCACTTGATACCTTGCTGTGGCACTGCGAATGCAGGGAGACTGTAGCACAGAGTCTTTGAAGGTAAACTGTGTTACAATTAACGTGCTATGCTATCTCCATTAAGAACGCTAAGCTGTAAGCTGGTGACAGTATTAACTAAACAGCCACAGTTTATAGTTTGATTTCAAAAGAATGCATGCTGATAACTTGCCCTTAACTATATTCAGTTACCATAGATAGTATCTAGCAGAGACTTTTCCTCTGTCTAGGTCTAGCTTTCCTGTAATGCTGAGGAAACTGAGTATTATTCTTCTTGCTGCATTTCACAGGTATTAAGTATCTGTCTTGAAGTGACTTATGCACACCTTACTAAATTATGTGTTGGCTTAACTCATTCCTTCTTAGGTTAAAAGAAGATGGCACTGGAAGTGCTTACGATAAAGAGTCAATGGCAATTATCAAGCTCAATAACACAACAGTCCTGTACTTAAAGGAAGTAACAAAGTTTTTGGCATTAGTTTGCATTCTTAGAGAAGAAAGTTTTGAGCGCAAAGGTAAGAACCTTCCCTTTTTGAATGGCTTTTATCTAATGATTTTTGTCAACTATAAAATATGAATATGACTTTACATGTCACCTTAATTCTGTATAATTAAATTTGTTTAATTTCTTCTGGGAGTAATTTTCTGCCTTCATAGAGATAGAGGTCTTATTTTCATTCTTGTGAATCATTGCTTTAATCGCTGTCCTCCTGTTGAAATGACTTGTGTAGCTAATGAGCCCTGTGTCATTACCATCTGCTGTACTGCAGTCAGTTGAATGGAGTAATGCTTATTATGCTCTGCTTGATAAGCTGCTGTGTTGTGATAGCCATATTCTCCATTACTTGTGTTGCACTACTGTAACCTTTCTAACATATGACTGAAGAAATCAACAGTGGTAGGCACGTACAGTACGTGGTAGGAACTTAGAGAAAAATGTTTAATGTGTTGCAGGTTTAACCAACTGTATAGTTGCTTGGACCTGTAGGAGACAATTGATATGAATGGTCTTGCGTATGTTATGGGGTAGAAATGAAAGCATAAACCCTAATTACAGAGTATTAAAGTATCAAAGACTTAAACGGTGATGGTGTTTACCTTGGCATTTACAGACTGTTCAAAACAGAAAAAGCAGACGTGTTCTTTTGGTAACCGTACTGTATTTGATCTCAAAAGTTTTACCACAGTTAGAATGTACATCAATGACACCATCAAAGTGCAAGATAGCATTAAAGTGCTGGTCACGCTGTACTATCATGTTTAACTCTTTCATATGCATAAGAACTTTTTTTGGGGGTAGTGTCTTGTGTTGTCCCTTTATCTGGTCTTTAATTGTGATTATACACCTTGCATTCCAAGTGGGTGCCTCGTTTCTAAAAACTGAGACAGTCTAAACAAATATTGGCATTAGTAAAACTTGACTGTTAAATCTTCTGAATCCAAATTCATACCAAAGCAACAAAATAGCAGTGTATTAAATGAAACGTATTGATTTTTGAATCTCTCTTACTACGTAAATGTGCCAAGCTGAGCACAGTTTTTCCTCTCCCATGCCCCTCCTTCTTGGCAGGTCTGATAGACTACAATTTCCATTGCTTCCGCAAAGCCATTCATGAGGTCTTTGAAGTAGGTGTTGCCTCCCACAGAATCTGCAACCATCAAGCAAGCACCTCGAATATGAAAGCAGTGACTCACAATGGCACACCTAGGAATGCAGTCTAGAGGAAAACTAAAGACATTGGATAGACTTGTCAGCTCTTCAGTCCAAAGTTTTGTGGAACAAGAGAAGAGTAGTCTGAAAGCCTGAAGTATGTTTCACAGGAGAAGAGCGGCGCTAACTGTGGCACAGCAGCTTGTAACTCATGTTGGACAACTGAAACTACTGTAAAAATACTTTGAGGCCAGTGGAGTTAGAAATGTCAGTTTGAAACCACCTTTATTGCAAATGCAGTGGTATTTCAGTTTGGAGTCCTATTTTAACAGTCTATGACTGATTGCCCGGTCAAAACTTACAAATGATTGAGTTGAGTTTAATATGAAACACTGAATAGTCACTTGCTCAACGTTTTTTTTTTTCTTAAATTATTCTGTAGAATATCCAGTTTTGCTTAAGTTTAACATTTTGTCATGCAAAACGTTGGTGGTATTAATAGTTAGGCTTGTGAAACTCACGCTTTTTGTTTTGTGAGGCTGGTCTCACAAACCATTCCATAAAGTTCTTCTTGCTTTCCCCGGTTTGCTCAGAGTATCCTTGTGAGTTCTGTACTTGTTAAGTGGATGCAAGGTAGAGCTCTGTTCTAGTGATTCGATGTTTGCTTGGAGAACTGAGCTGGAGTTTCATTTTTAAGAGATCATACTTTGCTTTCAGACAACACTTCTTGGTAATGCCCTCTTTGATGGAAGGGAAGTGTTAAACCCAGAAATAAACAACCTGCTCTCTTTTGCTAAAACATGGATGTCATAAATCTGTGTGATTAATCCTATTCACAAAACAATTGCATGGCTAACTAAACTGAAATGTCTGCCATCTGTTGGAAGAAAGCAACCAGTTACAGCCATTTCCAAATGAAGAAATGACCATATATACTGGCTTGTGATGGTAGATCTCTTTACCCTCTGATAATCAAGACAAGTTTTAGGAAAATATCTGAAGGTGTTATACCTGAATAGCAATTAAACATCGAAGTGCCACAACCTACTAATAATACTGGACATTCAAAGTGTGTTGATTCTGTATTGTGGCAACCAGGTTCTTGTTTGTCGCCATGCAATCTGAATAGAATTGCGTATTTTCTGAATTTGTGAATGCTGGCTGTCATATTATGGGAAGTGTATCTGAACAGTTTTCTTCTAATTTATTGATAATATTGCTGCAGATGTCATATTGTACATCAGCCTTGTTATGCAGTAGGCTCAGCTATTGGCCCATAAAGATCGTGCCACTTTTTGCCTATCCCTATGTGTGTATAGGTGTTCCGAAGCCACTGGACCAATTGACTATACAAGTGCCACTATAAAGGTTTCTACAAGAAGGTCTGTAACTGTAAGCGATCTCTGCGACTGATATATTTATGTGGTCAGACATAACCACAAGATTGCTTCTGTGCTTATAGAATGGATTTTCATTGAACTATGTAAAAAACGAATATACATGCATTTACATTAGGGTGTACACACATACTATGTAAATGTTTTTCCTTTGTTTTAAAGCTGTTGTATGATACTCAATACATAAAGTATCTGCTCCAAAAGTTACTCAAGTCAGTAGGAGACTTGGGAATTCAAATGCTTTAGTTCGGGTCTCTGTTGGCAGTTGTTGTTCTGAACCTAGGCTAGGTAATGGAACTGCAGGGTTTTTTTTAAGGATGTGCTGTGGGCTTGTAAGATTGGGTTTTGTGGCTTGCAAGCTCTATGACAGTGTTCAGGTACTCAAGGTGAGAGAAGTAATAGGGAAGATCACAGGAAGTAACAAGTCATTCCCAGTTTTGTAGTGAGTTTTTCATGTTCTGAGTACGTGTTCTTCTGTCTTCACTTTACATGATTCTGTGCTAATAAAATGAAAAAAGATCAAACTGTAGCACTATTGTTTCTGTTGGAGGGTGAGACACTTCAACAAAAGTCTAATAAAATGGGCCTATATGATTAAGCAAATAAAAATGCCATGTTATCTTTAGTTGTTTTTTTTTAAGTTGAATACCGTCTTCCTACGTGAGGCTTTAAAAATTCTAGTCAACCTTAGCTTTCCTCTCAATTTAAAGCTGACTCTTTACTGAATACTCAGTATTCAGAATATGATGCTAGACTTTAAAGGCATATAAGTGATAAAGAGACTTGTTCTCTTCTTTTTGATAATGAGCCTTAGGCTGCATTATAAAGTTCTGCCTTCTGGTGTGTGTTTTTCTTGTTTTTTGGTTTTGTTTTGCTTTTGTGTTTTTTTGTTTTTTTTTTTTTGGTCAGCATTGCCTTATTCTTGAATGATTGCATTTACTAAAAGTTAATAGTAGCTTCTCAAAACAGAACATTGATGTATTTTCATGATTACCTGAACATTATTAGTTTTAGAAGTTAATTTGTCTCCAGTAAGAAGCAAGATCTTTAACTTACTGAAACTAGTCTTAACTTCCTTTCTAACATAATCAATTTAAGTCAAATGCTGCTATGCAAATAGTGTGTTCTTTAACCTGCTGCTGCTCTAGCAAGGCAGTTCTCGTTTTTGCTGAAATTTTTATGCGGTCACAGAGGAAGGGGGAAGGACAGGAGTTTCGCTTTATTTTCTTCCTTTTGCAGGGACCTGTCTCCCTTTCTTTTGCTGACCTGTTGCAGGCAGAGATCCTATTAAAGATGAGGGAAGGCAATATGACGGACTCTCCAGTAAAGGGTCTGAAATTAGTGCTTCACCTTTCCTCTTTTATTTATTTATTTTAATTTCTGAGCCTGCAGTGTTTTTTGCAAAGACCTGAGGATGTGCATTTCTAAGAGGAAAAGAAAGGGGGTAAAAGGCAACCAGCCTGCATGGAGAAGGAATAAAATACTCTTTTGACAGAAAGAATAAGGCAATCCCTTCATGAGATGCCTCTCAGAGCTCTGAGGTGCCTGGCGCTAGCTGGCTGCTGCTCACGGGCTGGATTTCCAGTTGACAGTCACGGTAACTGTAGCACAGGAAAGGGATGGAGGGAAAGGCCAACTGCGGGAAGAGGTTCAGAACTAAGAAAAGATCGTCTCTACCTGCTGTAGTTAAGATTTAAATCCGCCTGTCGCTCGGCTGGAAGACTAGCGATCTCCCGCCCTTCCCCTCAGCCCTCCCGCCTGGCTGAGGTACTGCCGGTGCCTGCCGGACTCGCCGTCGGAAGGGCGGCAGATGCCTGCGGCCTGCTGCGAGCGGCGCCGCGCCCCGCGCTGAGGCGAGAACGGGCGCTGCGGCGCCGGCGGCGGTCCGCGTCGGTGTCGGAGCCCTCGTCCGCGGCCTTCCCCGCCGGCTGGGGCCGCGCCGG
>VXAL01013559.1:261608-293395 GCA_013399475.1 Chauna torquata | reverse complement strand
GAATTGGTCTGTAGAGAGAAGAGCAATGCCGATTATTTATTTCACCACACAACCTTCCTCTCGACCCTGATCTCTTGATCCAAATCAAAACTCTAGAAAGATTTTTCTCTACTTTCTTCGAATAATAATTCTGTTCTATGCATTTTTCTTCATCTGTAATACCTGTTCCAAATCAGCTGTGCGAACAGAACTGCATTAAACTTTCCTACTGCCAGGAACTGATCTGAGTAAACAGTAAGAATTATCTGGAATCCGTTCCTGGGGGCTGTAATCTCCAAATATATCCATATATCCATCTCATATACCAAGAAATAGCTGCTTATAAACAAGTTCAACTTGGAACTCCCCACTCCTGCGACTTAATGTGATGGTTTGTGCAATTTATCAGTAATGAGCTGCTTAGGACATTATGGCCATAAATGCTGTTTTATGATCGTGTAGCAAGAAAACTCACTGCTAGGTCAGCTGCCTTTTTGTGTTGCGTTTTGTTCTGCACCGGAGCCAGTACTGGAGAAGAAGGAAATAATGAACACAGTAATGTAGTTAAGGAGCTAGGTAGAGCTGGTATCTTCGTTCCTAATTGTGGATCTGTGCTTTTAATTTTTTACACTTGTGTGCTACATAGTAGCGAACATTCTGCTTTTATAAAAATGTACTTTTTGTATAAATTATCATCCTAACAAGAGAAAATTGCCACTTTTTGGTTTTTGGATTATTATGGGAGTTATGTTGAAATACCAAGTAAAAATAAACTACCTGGTGTTTTTTTCAGCTTACAGTGAATTGGTCATTCAGTGTTCCCTTGTGATCTAAAGATTTATTTATTTTGCCCTCTAGGTGGCTGTCTTGTTCTCTTTTAGAAAGAGTGCACAACCCAAAGAGAGTTTAGTGGAGCTGTAGGAGAGGGTTTTGAAATCGTCACAGTTTTTACATGTTTACATATTTACAACGTGTTTATGAGCGAAAATGTTGGGTATGGAGGACAATATCACTGAAAACCTGCTGTGAACGACTGTGAGCTGATACGTGTTTGCTACTGTGCGGGAGGAGAATAAGTACTAATGTGTTTGGGAGAATTGAAAATACTACCTAGTACGTTTTTCATGACATCAAAAAACTGTTAATTTATTGTGGGAAGAAAAGTTCTCTTGTGGCCATAGCTGGAGTACCATTTTTCCCTCTTCTCTAAGAATTTTGCTTAGTTTGTCTCTTAAAAACCTCTTTAAAACCTTTTGACTGTAGCCAGAAGTGGGTGTGGGCTAAAAAAACCGTGGGAGTGTTCTTTATGTTGTGTGTGTTTTGTTTTTTTTTTTTTTTAAAAAAAAAAAGCACCAAAAAAACAGAAACCTGAAAACCCCCAAATAAAACACTGATCATATGTCCATTTTGGCTATTTTAATCACTTTTGCAGCATGTTTTCTGGTTATTCATGAGATCATAACACTGTTTTAGGAGGACAATATTTGTCGTTGAGTGCCATGCCACAGCTAGTGTTCTGATTTATTAGATAAGTTTTTAATCTTATGTAATTCGGTAAAATTGTGATTTTTTTTTTTGTATATGCATTTTGAAGTGTGCATTGGGACACTCACAGTTATATCTGATGCTTATGGCTGAGATTCTAAACAGTGACTCCTGAATCTAACTTTGTGGGATGTGTAAAATGGCTGACGTTGTGCATTCTTATTCCAATGCATTTTTGAATACCCAAATCATTACTAACAAGTCAGACTTTTAACCAGATTTGTCACTATAACTTCCTGTAAATCATACAGTTGATGCTAAGTAATACCAGGTTGATGCTTAATAAAACCAAATCTTCAGAAATCACCAGTCAGCAGTGTAGAGTAAAAACTTTTTGAGGCTTTCAGTTTATATGTAGGAAAATTAAAATTTTTGTTTCTTAAAGTCTTTCGTTTATTTGGTTAGCTATAGCTGCTTAACACTGGAAAGAGCAAGTCAAATGTTTGTTGATCAGCTGGCTCTTATCTTTATTCACAAATAAATTGACACAGAACGTGACCTTGGTATTTGCTCCATTTAAGTACAGAGAGGTGGAAGGATCTATTTTGCAGTTTTCTGAATTGTGATGAAGACGTTTCATTTTTACAGTGTTCCCTTTGTTTCTAAAAGTCTTTATATAATTGTTTTGAATCCTGCATACAGCAGGTCATAAAGTTATAGATAAGCAGTTATGCTTACTCCATGATTAAGGATGAATCATGTTTGAAAATCATGATGTAAAGCATTCAGTGATCTTATCAGTCATTCATAATAACTCCTATGTCATGCAGACGTTTTATGGAAAAGAGCAAAGTAATTGGTATCCGTCACATGCACTTGTGTTAAGATCACAATTTCCATGACAGTACTGCGCTTTAATAGAGTCTGTCAACTTAGCTTAGCCTGTAATGGCTCACAGCACATCAGTCTTAAAGAATACATGAATTTATTA
The DNA here is from genome assembly GCA_013399475.1 of Chauna torquata. NCBI lineage: Eukaryota > Metazoa > Chordata > Aves > Anseriformes > Anhimidae > Chauna > Chauna torquata. Next base: position 290,940 of record VXAL01013559.1, on the reverse strand, counting down.
TTGAATAAGTTAACTATAATTTTACAGTGGATTGTACTGCAGAACTCTCTTAGGGACAAAAAGTTAAATATAAAAGAAATCCAGTGCAATTAGGTCTCACAGCTTCTCAAATAGTAGAATGAGGATAAATGGTCAGTTCACTAAAAAAAACAAACAAAAAAATCACACAAAAAAACTCTTCTTGTGTTAAGAAGAATGCAACAAGAGGTTTACATTTCACTTTACTGCATGAGGTATATTTATTTAAATGAGGTAGTCTTGAAAATTCAGTATATGTCCAACTGAGTGGGTGGCTTGGCAACATTTTTGAAAAGCTCCAAAGCCTGCAGTTGTTTGGACTTTCAGAAAAGCATGGAGCCAGGCCATCTGAACTATTTGTTATAAAAAGTCAGAAAACTTGAGGAATAAGAGAAGGATGAGGGTTTATTCGTTGAGCATCTGTCTTTGTATGAGAAGGATATGTCACCAGAAGTAGTGACTGTGAAAGTGGCCATGTTTGAAGAGAGAGGAGGATCCCTGAAATCGTTCAAAAGTAAATAAATGGAAAATTTGTTGGGGGAGTTTTCTAGTTTGGACAAACCTGTTTTCAAGACAGCAGAAAGGTGATTTTCACTTAAATGTCTGCAGTGGAGTCCTTCAGTCAAAAGTTGTTTCGTTTTTTTCTTGTGTTGCATTCTATTTTTCTGATAGTGCCTTTTTCATATATTACTTGTTCAAAATGTTAAAATGCAAAATAAGAACATATCCTTTTCTCAAACTAAATTGAAAATATTGTATAGACAACGTGAATTCAAATGAAGCTCTGAATTTCATGGTCCAGCTATGGACCTTGCAGACCAACATGCTCTTGCAGACGTGGGGTGGAAGGCTTATCAAGTTAATCACGTTTTCTTTATTTCTTCCTTTTAATGGTACATAGATAATGCGAGATGTCATACTGAAAAACAACAGTCTTGTAACACTCAGTGTAGGACAGGCACGCTCAGCAGTGACTGACTTTTTCACAGCCTCAGAAATTCTGAACGTGCCATCATTGTTTCAAGGTCCCCCCCTCCCCGTATGATTTTGCTTTCTTGCATTTTCTATCTGTGAAGCTTACTCCCTTCAGCGTGCTGCCGTATGCTGCTGGTGTGAAATGATGCTTGCTATCTAAGTGAAGAAAAAAAGGGAAATATTATGGGTACAATAGTCATACAAGTTTAATGGCTTGTGTGACTGCAGCTTACATGAATACACCAGCACTACCTTTAAAATGGTTCACTTGGACACTGCTGCCATTGTGACAGCTGAACGGAGTTGCAGTACATGCTAGAGAACTGGAGAAAATATTCAGGTATTTGGAACATGCTAAGATCCATACGAACTAGGCAGTTAAAAGTCAGCTTAAGTAAGCTTGATTGATTTGAAGGTAGCTATATCCCAAGGAAAGATGCGTGATTGGAACACTTGAGGTTTCCAATCATGTAAAATTAGAGTAGATATGAGGTTGTGCTGTCATATTCAGTGTTTCTGTAGTGCTGTTCTTCTCCGGTTACATAAAAATACTGCTCTTTTGAGATCATTGCTGTCTTCATCTCTTTTATTTTTAACACTTCCCTTTCTCATTTTTTATTCTTTCCGATAGCAGTGCTGATAGGGTCTGTATAAGAAGCTATGGAACTTCTCAGGTGTGCCCTCCTTTGAATTTTTTTTTCTGCTTAGCTTGCATGTCAATGAGAATGTGAACTGAAGACTCATATCATTTGCCATTATTGTAAGGGAGTTAAGTATTTTGTTGCCTTACTCTTTTCTAATTGCCAGGACCAAAAAAAAAAAAAGATAATTTTTTGAGACTGATCAAAGGAAGATACTGTATGTAAATATTCCACATATGTAGTTCTGCAAAACTTTGTTTTCATAAGATTTTGTTATAAAGTTAAAGCTGGAGGTTAATTTTCAGACTTTCACTTGCTTTGTTTATTTCCAGACTAGTGGTAGGTATACCTTGCAAGGATGCTTGTCTCTGTAATGGATCAGAACGTATGTGCCTTTATGGGTCTTTGCAGTAAGTCAGTTCGGGTTTCGGGTTTATTCTAATCCCGTATAAAACCTACCGTGTGTCGCTCATTTTAGAGAATTTTCTTGACAAAATTTTCCGTCTTCTACTCACACTGGAGTTTTTTTAGGATCTGATACTGTATTCATAAGGTGTATATATAAGTAAATAGCTCTGTAGAGGATTGTTTGTAGCTCCTCTCTCTGTCTACTTTTAAATATATAGATAGATAATCTGTAAAGCAACTTCAGCTTTCCTGATGTGATAGAGTAGTCACACTAACCATCTTCCATCTGCTGAGGAATTACTTCCACATTTCTCCGTATCTTTTGGGGATTCAGTTGAGCAAACTGAATGTGCATATTCTAAATCTCTCATTTTTATCATCATGTTTCTTTTCCGGAGAAGTAATTATAAAGTTTGATAGCATACATAAGAGGTAGGTCTTATGTAAAGGCCAGGAAAATAACAAAAGGTTTCTAGCTACATGAAGGACGAACAAGAAGGAATAGTAGCAACACTATGTGACATTGCGTGTTATCTACAGACATTCCAAAACAGTGGGGCGTTTTATTGGAGTGGCATAATAGCAGGAAAAAGTGCAAGTCTGGTGGTATGTTTGTTGAGTTGGGTGCTGCCAGGTGATTGGTAAATGGCAAATTAGTACTGCTGTGTGTGTGTGGAAGGATGTAACTGATATGACTACTTTTTGGCTTCAGTAACATTCATCAGCTTCCCAGAATTGGTCTTCCCAGTGGTGCATAAGAACGTAGGTACGGGGGATAAAAAAATCTTAGCTGGTAGGATTGGGCTTAATAAGTGAGTCACCATTATTGTTCTTCTTCTTCTTAATTCTGCATAGGATCATACATGAAAGAGAAACGTGTGAAGTATTTTCCCTCTGTAACCTGTGTTGTTGGTTGGAATGAAGATGACTATGCCTCTTTATTAGGATTTGATATAAGACTGTATCTTACCATATCTGATTCTTCTACATAATGCTCTGCCTTATCATAAATTTTATGACTATCTCATACCATAAGGTTATTAAATGTGAGCATATGGCTTCTGCCTTGGTGGCAGCACTAAGCACTCTGACTGAAAAGCACCAAGCATTTGGAAGAAGGAAAAGGAATACAAAAGAACAAATATTAAAAAAAAAAAANACACCTATAAAATGATAATGAGGGAGCATGCAGTCCCTCTCAGCAAGCAGCTCTCCAGAGCAGAAGTGCGGCCTCAGTCACGGCACTGTGACTCATTATTAGAATCCTTTGCCTAAAGGCTTGGAGCAGTGATGCAGTAGAACTTCACGCTGAGAAGCTGATAGCTCGTTGGAGTGACTGCGAGACTAATCAGGCAGCCACGGCTGCTGAAGGCTCGCGCTTGTTTCATGACAGACGTATTCAGAGTCAAACATTAAGGCTATCAGGTTTGGTGCGTTTCTGTGAGGGCACAAAACATCCCAGCTTATTCGGTATGAAATGTTGTTGTTATGATAATAAAAATTATTATCATTATTACCGGCCTTATTTCTCAGGGGAATAAGAAAATGTCCTTCTGGAACTGCTGTGACTCTGACATCTTGTTTTGTAAAATATTTCTCTGATTTGGACAGGGCAGGATGTTCCTTTTCAACGTTAGAAGAATATTTTCCTATTAGCCTAGGAAAGACATTACTAGAAAGACTGTTTGTCTAGCGCTGCTCTCCATCATTATAGTGACAGCACGGGAATTATAATGTTAGCCTCTTACTACAAACTTGGTACCTTTTGCTCATTTTCTGTTCCTGATTGGTTCAGCATCTTTGCTTAATGTAGCTACCACATAACTCCTATTTTGTAATGATAAAGGTATTCTTCTCTGGTCACCTCATAGCATTGCAGATTCTTTATCACAGCATCTGAAAGCCTGTTAAATTGAATAGCATTGAAGTTTCTTTGTTCTTAATGGTGTTGTGGATTTTTAGCTATATATCTGTATGTATAACTGTTTATAGAGAGCAAAATCTGAGGTTAAATGAAAGCATGAGAGGCCTACAGAGAAGGGAAGCCAAAGCCTGTAGAAAGCCAAAAAAAACCCACTAGGTTACACAGTAGGCTGAAATTTCAGCATCTTAGTGCCCATGTCTTGCGTCTTACCGCACAACATAATAAGCTGTTTTCAGTGATGAAAAAATGGGCTTAAGATAAACGATGGGCTTAGATTTTATTTTTGTTAAGGATTCTGATACCTGATATCTGGAAATCACCGTGGCAGATTAGTCTTTTTTCTTTTTTTTTTTCCCCCCATGCAGAGTAAAGCAAGGAGGGGGCTCATTTATACATGGTCCATTGGTGTTTAAAACAGGCTCCTGAGTATGCAGAGGTCTGAGTTTAAAGCCCTGCTCCTAGTGAGACAGACAAAACACTTAAATTTGAGTATTCTGCCTCTCATGCTGGGATTCTTGTTGCTAAACTTTTTAATGTTACTCTTAAGGCGTGACTAGAACTGCCACTTTATCTTCACCATCTTTGAAGATGCAGCTCGCTAGACTGCTCTAGCGCACTGGTTTTTCATGGCGCACCCCTATCAGTGAAAAAAATCTTCAGCATGCACCCCCCAATATAAGTTTGTTTATAAATTATATGCATGTACTACTGCACTAAAATATGATGTATGCTATAAACCAGGCAAAAATAGAAATTAAAAAGGATGAAAAATGAAAAGTTTTTATACCATTAATATATTAAAATAGTATTTCAAAAATTATGTTCTTTGTGCACCCCAGTGACTGTCTTGTGCACCCCACCTTGGAGACCACTGCTGTAAGTGAGTATCTGCAGGCTTAGTTGCTGCAGAGGAAATAGGCAGAAGGCTACTGTTCATGAAGTTCAATAGAGCTGAAGTGCCAGCTGTCAAGGTCTAGATGGCCCTGTGTCCAGAGGCAGAAATCAAAGTCCTTTAGAAATGTGCCTTGTGGATGCTGAGATACACAGAGAATTCAGATACCCCTCAGAGTTAATTGGCAACTGAAGAGAGAGCACTTGGGAACTGGGCTCATAGGTCCCACTTGTGAACTTACTGCTGAATGGTTCTTCTGAGTTTTACAGTTCCTTTTCTGAAAATCTAAGAGAACATGAGGTTCTTTATGGCTACTTGCATGACCTAACAAATAAAACTTATACTCACAATGATGTTAGGAACAACAGTTATGGATTCTTGGGATTTTTATTTCTTGCTTGGAAACATGGACTGTCAAGATTCAGAAAATAGTTTTCTAGACCAAGTAGTCTTGGCACATGCTTTTGTCATGTCATTTCTCCTACTGATTATATCTGAAATGTAATGAGTCCAAGACTGGTTTGAAGAAGAACAGTGTAGGTTGAGAAGTGATTAAAGCAGAGATAGTGTAAAGGCGGCAGCGGGCATCCGATATTTTAGTTGGTCTTTTATTTGAAATGAATTTGAAACGTAGGATAAATGTACACCCTCATATGTTCCTGTGACAATATACTTGCCATAAACAGCAGTTATACTTAACTGTGACTTTGACCTCCTTGTGGCTGGGTTTAAATATAGTTTAGAATCTGAGCAAAACAAAGACCTAGATTCAGATGCATTTTGTGAATCTGTCATTACGCTGTAACTATGGAAGCAAATGGACTGCATATGCTATTTCAGATGCATACAAGTATGAACCTTAAATCTATAAAATAATACCAGGTAATAATTTTAATGGTTTGGAGTTTTGAAAATATTGTTTGTGCCTGTGTACTTTGATTTGTTTGAAAATTTCATCATGCTTTAGAAATGTTAACTTACTGGGGCCTTACACACAGCTGGAAAGTATTTGTGTCCGGGTTTGTTGACTAGTGAATAGTAAATTGCAAGCTGTGTGACCAAAATATGTGCAAATGATTTGCAGATTGCAATACATGTACTGAAGAAATTTATGGAAAACTTCAAATTCAAGGATTTCAATTTGAAACAGAGGAAATACTTGCCTCTGTTTCAGATGCAATTAAGTTGCTGTTTGTACAATGCAAAGGGCAAGTAGGCAGCACTGGGTAAAAGCGCTATTGGAAGATCTTGTTTAGCACCTGAATACTTGCAAATAGTGCCCTAAATAAAATTAGCTAAGGAATATAAATACATATTGAAACTTCGGCTTAATGGAAATACAAAAACTGTGTAATTCTGTGTAATTTGGGAATACGATATTTATCAAGCGTTGTGGTTTCTAGATAAATGATCGGAGGCTGCTGTAAGACCTTGCATTGCAGTGACGATTACCTGGTCTAATTTTTGTATATCGATAATGTTTTGGTTACTTGATAGGGTCTAATACTGCTGACCACAACAAATAATATGTGACAAATTTTGCTCTTTCTTATCTGCACATAGTTCCGGGGTGCATCTTGATTCATTTTATTTTGTCTATCAGTAAGTGAACAGTATAGGAGTTCTGTGTGACTGGCCTTCCCTCCTAAATTGGTTGAGCTTCTCTGGTTACGTTGGTTTCCAGTTTTCCTTTTCAATGCTGCGTGTTACCTGAAGGAGTACATTGGATGCTTCTCTTTGTTACTGGCTTCTTGTAGCAGGAGTTACGGTAAACGTACCGTTTTCTGCCTCCTCTTCACTGTATCCCCTCACTCAATTTTCCACTCAGCAGTCTCTTTCTAAAGAATTCCTTGTTTCATTTCTTAAAAATAAACTTTAAAAAAGATGGTTTAAAAGTCTTTAAAGTACTTCTTTTAAAACTCTAAATGACTGAGGCGTTAATTAGAGCCTTTTGACTTTCCTTCTGTTTATTGCTTTGGGCAAATAATTTGGTTGAAAATAAGAACATTTTAGTGAAGTGCAGTATGCTGAGAGAACATTATCTCTTAATTTTAAATATATTCTGAATACAGGTAGAGTGTGAGAATTGTTTAACATAATATTCCAGTTTAGTTATTGTATAACGGAACAAGAAATCCCAGAGGAATTTTGTTAGCAAGGTAAAATAGAATCACATACACTGCTTATTATTGCAGAAGTTTCCTTAATCGCATTGTTTAAACTTTTCAATACACTATAATGCTTATTAGTGGTTTTTCATTTCGAACTGTCAGATAATTCCTTTTGCTAACTCCAGATAAATAGGACTCTCAACACTTTTGGTTTTAGTTATAGGTGATGTATATATGACCAGACAGCTGATACAATAAAGAAGTATTGCGTTTTCCACTGTGTTCAACTTAAGGGTTCAAATGTGTTAATGCAATTGATTTGATTGTAATATTTTATAAAAGTTTCTTGCACTAAAATACTGTTAGTAATTCTTGTTGTCGAAAGTTATGAAAGGAAATTAAATGTACTTTGAGCTGTAATGGCAACAGATGGTCAGAGGAAATAGAAATGGTCTGCCTTCCTATTTTCCATTACAAGCTGTACATTAACAAAAATCCTTATAATGAGAGGCACGGAAGTGTGTTTTCTTTTAAATGGGCGTGTGTAAGAGCTGAGGAAATAAAATTTTTCTAAGATTTGGAGAATCAATTTGCTATGCAATTTCCAGTAACAGTTTCCCTTTGGGGCTATGTTTTCCTTTTATTTCTTTTGTTTGTCAATTTGAAATTTGATTTGATTTGGGTTTAAGTCAGAAGTATTCTGAGAGGGAAGTGACTGAGGATCTTGAATAGACTTGGGCAAAATTGTCACCATTTTTTTTTGCGGGGGAGTACTGAACTTGTGACTGGTTGGGATCTGTGTGCTTTGGTATCAATAAGTCTTCTAGTATTCATAGGGGAAGATAATGAATGACGACTGCTGTTTAAACTTGTAAGTGCATAATGGCACTTCATCAAGAATCTTCATGTCAGTTGTGAGTTTTTAAGATTTGAACTTTATCGATTACTTTTTTTCTTGGAAATGAAGCAAAGGAAATAAAAAGCTGTAGATAGCTATTGAGGTGTTATAGTCAGGCTAAGTGGTATTGGATAAAAGTTGATAGAATTTAAGGTCAGAACAGAATCTTACTAAATCTGAACTACTTAAATTTAAAAAAACTTAACATTTAATAACATTTTACGAAACTTAAAAATGGAGAATAATGGAAATGGGACAACGTAATGCTGTATTTCAACTATTAATTCATTCTTGAATCCGTTAACTTTTCCACAACACAATGTACTCAGCTGTATTTGTTTTTCTGGAGACAAAAATGCTTGAAGGTATCAGGAGACTGCGGACAATTCACTGTTTAAACTGGATTGTCTCTGCTATTAAAAAGTGGTGGTGCAGGGTGTGGTTTTTTTTTTTTTAAGCACTTTGTCTAATTTGTAAATATTTAGCTCTTTTTTTCTCTTTTTCAGACCGGTATTCAAAAGCCTGCATAGTATTTGACTTTTTGTTTCCATGAAGATCCATATACCTGATGATGAAGTTAGTTCTTAGTATTTTTTGTTCATGAAAAGACTTGAGTTCTGCAAGTCTCTTGTAATGGTGAGGTTCTCTCTGTAAGTCTCTGTTGTTCCTTTTGAATGGGAACACCAGAAGAACCTGTATTACACTTACTGATCAGTACAAAGTACAGTACTGGGATAATTTCCCCTTATCTTCTCTATACTTATGTGCATCCAGATAGTGCTTTCATCCGTTTTTCCACAACATCACACTGGAAGCTCAGATTGGAGTGCTTCCCTAAATCCTTCTCAGAGGTGGTATTCTCCCAAGATCTTGTTAGAGCGAGGCCAGAGGAGGCCACGAGGATGCGCAGAGGCTGGAGCACCTCTCCTATGGAGACAGGCTGAGAGAGCTGGGGTTGTTTGGCCTAAAGAAGAGAAGGCTCCAGGGAGACCTTACAGCGGCCTCCCAGCACTCGAAGGGGGTCTGTGGGAAGGACGGAGAGGGACACTCTATCAGGGAGTGTAGGGATAGGACAAGCTTTAAACTAAGAAGGTAGATTTAGATTAGACATTAGGGAGAAATTCTTTACTATGAGGGTGGCAAGGCACTGGCACAGACCAGAGAAGCTGTGGACGCCCCATCCCTGGAGATGCTCAAGGCCAGGTTGGATGGGGCTTGGAGCAGGGGGGTTGCAACTAGGTGATCCTTGATGTCCCTTCCAACCCAAACTATTCCATGATTGTTCCCTGTTCTGTTACTGTGGCTTGAATCCCTTTTCCATATCCACATTTTTGCATCTGGTTGTATTAGAATATAGTAGAATAGAATATATTAGAATATAGTAGTAGTAGTCGAAAATCCACAGCACTTTCTATGCGTGAACAAATCCCATCATCAATAACTTTGTCAATCCAAAAAGGAATGGAGAGAGAGGACTTAAGCCTGCAGAGGTGTGTTTTGGTTTAAATAGATCTGTGCGTAAGACTTTTCCTGAAGCAGAAGTTCTCGAAGAAAAAATGTGGATTTTTCTGGTTTTATATAAAGTGTCTGGAGCCTCTTGGATTTATTCAGTTTTAAGTACTGAAGGCTTTTTTTTTTTTTTTTTAAAATATTGTAGACTCTATAGTATACACTCTTGATCAACCTTGGGATACTGCTTTGGGTTTGGCTAAGTAAGTTTTCTATAGGGATATCAATTGTTTCCTTGAAAATGTAAAGAGATAGAGAATATATATGCTTCTCCTACAGCAGTATGTTTCAGTTATTGATTCTTCTCTTTAGTGAGCAGGGCCAATGTTGTTGCACGGAATTTTATAATAAAAGTACTCATAAATCCAAGATAGAAAATCCAGGCAAGCATTAGATAATCAGAAATCACTAATGATAATTTGTAGTCGTTTTTCTGGCCTGTGCAAAAATATGGGATGATTCTTCTTGTCCGGTCTGCCCCCCTTAACCTTACAAGCGGTTGTAAATAATTGCCATTAAAAGAAATTGCCTCTCTTTGGAATTAGTTTTTTGAGGTAATTAACATTTTAGTAACGTACAAGGGGCAGCTTATCATGTGGAAAGTTACTTTGCGTGTATTTAGATTCTTTCCCTTCCCTTCTTTAAAACCTAGCAGACAGGTATTTCCATGCTTCTCGAGCTACAAAATGTTTACATAAAATGAGTGACCGCTGCATTTGAACACAGAGCGGTTCCTTCGTGGCAGCTTCTCTCTGCAGCTTTATGGGGCTAAAATAGAATTCTGCTGGAACACTGAGTCACGAGGGCTGACCCAGCAGAGCGCTGTGTATGTGACACATAATGAAAGGTTGAACTGTCTGTCTCTGAGGTGGCGTAGCAGATCAAATCACAGAGGATCAGGCAGAGATATGTTGCCTTGCTCTGAGTGACAGAAGTTAATAATTAGTGACAATGATTGACAGATACACTCCATCTGCCGCTCTGACGCCTAGGAGCAGTTATTCCACAACTGTCTGCAGGCACAATGAACTCCTCTGGGAGAGAAAGATGGTCTGTGATTGACAGCTGCCTCCGAGAGAGACAGGCCACTGACAGTAAAGTCACTGTCAGCAAAAGTGTTGAAGTCTCCCCCTGTTCCCTAGAAGACTCACTAGCTGTATACATTTATTCTCTTTCATTTATCATGTCAGGTGTGGTTTTAAATATATTACTCGCTAGCCGTTTTCTTCACCACGTTTTTTTTTTTCAGTGGTAGAGATCCATATAGTGAGACGACTTCACCTACCTCTGGCTGAATGAAGTGTTGTGCACCAGCATACTGACATAGCTGTAACTAATTAATCTGTCTGTTGGCAAAGAAGTCTTGCATTACTTCATCTGTATATTGATATTTTGAATGTTCATGTAAGAAAATTTTACATTTTAAATGTTTTCAAACGCAGAAAAAATATTTAGAATTTGTAATTTAACTTAAGTGATGTGGCATTATCCCTTCATATGTGCAATATTATAGTAAAAAAAAGATGATTTTTTACAGAGATTGTAAGCTGTACTTCCTAGATTTTAGTAACACATGCAGTAAACTAATAACTATGATTTGTAACGTAAAATCATACTTAAACAATAGTCAAACCAAATTTATTCTGAATTCTGTAAGAGAGAAACCTAAGAAAAGGTATTGTAGCATGCTTAGCATATATTTCACCCCTTTACCTAATCATAGATTACTTCTATGAAAATTAGCGCAAACAGCATTTAACTTCAGTGGGTCTCATTCCTACGCATAATACTATCAGCTGTCAGTATTTGGGAAGATCTAGCAGTATAAGTTTTCAGAATGCATTGTTTTTTTTTTAATTACATTAGCAGATGAAGTTTTACCAACCCATATATAAAATTCTAATTGCTGAACATTAGATACCAAGCTATTTCCATTTAGTAGGAAGTAGGTTTTACTCTACCACCCGTTCAAAAAGAAATCCTCTGATCCATTAATAATTGCCCTACTGTCTTCCTTGTTGCAGTTGAGACTGCAGAAAAGAATAGAGTTGTTACTTCAACAAATTTCTGCAGATTCTCCAAAGGCGTTCTGTTGTTTACAGCATATGTTTCTTGTACTTTGAGGATGCTATTTCTGCCCTGCTTTGTGAAGCTCCTAAAGTGAGGTCTTGTTTTGATAATCAAATATTATACAATAACTAGAGGAGATCTACATTGAATTTTGTTCCCGTTTTCTTTCTTGTTTTGAACCCTTCTCCACGATTTTCTGTAGCTATACGTTTTGGATTGACTGACCAGATAAATAGCTATCAAAAGTAAAACAAAATACTGGAAAGTGCTTCTCTTTTGCTTATTTTCATGATAACCTTTCTTTTTGATCTGTAATGATAGATGCAATGCTTAAATTTTGAGTTTGTTTGATTTATTTATTTATTTATTTTAATTTGTGTGGTTTAAGTGATTAGCTAATCCTCATGCATAGGGTGCATGTTGTGATAGCTGAAGAAAGCTAACTGGATCCAGTCATAATAGAAAGCTCATCTGCAGAGAGGCCTGTTAGCTTCCATCTTTCTGTTGCTGCTCTCTTGCTGTATCCCATTGCTAAAATCTCTGCTGATTCTCCTGTCAGCCCAGGAAGAAGTACAGTAGTATGCTAAAAACAAGTACTAGGTTTGGAGAAGCTGTTCCGTGTAGAAGAGCCACCACACAGTATGGTTCAAGAGGTGAATGGTTCCAGGTGCTAATGGTTAGTAGGTATTTGATTGCTCCAGAGATGAGCATCTTCAGATTGTGTTACAGAATAGTCTCTTAACAAAATGTAAGTGGAAGTTTTAATATTAATTATTATAATATGATTACAGTGTTGTTAAATGTTGATTATAACAAGGAAAGGTGTTTTTACCTGATTTTATTGGTCACAATTTCCTTCTTAAAAAGTCTTTCCTCTGGTTCTGATTCCTCTTCAAAAAATGCACTGTAGCCTTGACTGACCTTTTTAGTGTGTGGTTCTTTAAAGCTGAAGGTTAGGAAATTCATGTTTGGCATGCAGATTGACACTTGAAAAGCAAGAGTAGGCTTTTGGGGGGTCAAATGTTAGTCCCTCAAGTTGCAGCTTAATTTGACTTGGTTTTGAATTATCTTTTCCAAAGATGCCAAGCTAAAATGACTTTTGAATTGAGTATGTATGTAAATTAAAGAGTTTCACAGAATGGAACTTTCTGACACTTGTGCATAGTTATGGAAGTGATCTGTTATACAAAGACACGTATTTGGTCTGTGTTTATAACAACACAAAGCTAATGATGCTTCTTTTGTGGTTAAAATGCAAATGAATTAAAGGCTAAATTGAATAATTCACCTAACGTCTATAAATTTTTTCTAAAATCTTCTGTTTTTACCTCTTATCTGATTCTAGATGTATTTTGAAAAATTTTGTTCATACTTTTCTCCTATTAACCTTAACAATCGTGTGAGATCTATCCCTGACTTTGAAAATCATATCACGTAAGTTTTTCGTTTTCTGATCTGTGAAAATAGGTAGGCAATAATTACAAAAGGAAGGCTGGCTATGATTTGGGCTTAAAGTGTTAGTCTTATCTGTTCCATAATTCCATATATTCCCAGCGTGCAGTAAGTGTTTACTCATGCACGATTTCTGTAGCCCAAAGGGTTTTTGAGATGTTTTGCTGTTTTCAAGCTAAGTCTAAAACCTGTTGTGCATGTCTGATACAGTCAAATGCATGCATTTGAGAGGAATACAGTAATGTGAAGTCTTCAGAATGTTAAGCAGGCACATCCTCAGAAGTTAAATAATTTTCAAGCTGCCTTTTTTTTTTTTTTTTTGATAATTGACTTGATCTTTTGATAATTGACTTGATTTCCTTCTTTGGCCAAGGTGTCTGGCTTAAAGTTTCACTTTAACATTAAATTAGCTGTTTTGTTTTTTGCTTAAACATTGTTTTTGTTGGACTTGCTTTTACGAGCTGGCATTTGCCTTTGAAATATATACGGACATGATGATAATGCATTATAAAGGAAAATTCCAGCTGATATTTGGCAACAAGAAACAAAGCATAAAATATTGCAAAATTATCAAATAGGGTGTCTGTATAAAGTAAAATGTTTCAGACTTAAACTTCTCAAATGATAAGGCTGTTGGTGTCAAGCATTTGTTCTATAGGATCCCCAAGAAAGGAGAAGTAGAGGGTAATGTTAAATTGTTACCTCTTTGTTAGTAGCACCAGAACACAGGAATGGAGTGGATTTCTAGCAAGGAAGCATAACAACAATCTGACACATGCTTACATGAGGATGTAAACTTCCCTCAGTTTGTTTGAAACTGCAGCTTGCTCTTCAGATTTGGAGGTCTGTAAATCTTAGAAAAAACATTGTTTGGGAGAAAGGGTATTGTTGCCTGCGTGTTTTGTTGCAGGAGATTTTAGTATTCTCTGTCTTTCTCCAAGAGGAAGAAGAGGTTTTGTGATTAATCATAGAGATGTAGGTAGGAGGTATACTGATCTGGAGAATGGCGAAAGCTTTTTAGCCCATGGATGTACACGATTATGGCTGCAGCATGGTATGTTGAGTAAGAACCATCCTTTGTATATGTAATTTTTGGGGGTCAGCTTCAGGTGCTAACTCTGAAATTGAAAAATAAATAAATAAATCTGACCTGGATTGCCTTTATAACAGATTCTGTTCTTAGCAATCCCATAAAGAAAGTCAAAGAATAAATGGACACTAATTGAGACTGTAAAATAACTTATTTCACTTTCAATATTGAATGTGATCCTGATGTCAGCATTCCAGCAAGCCAAGTATTTTGAATAGCAAATGGAAAAAACTCAGCTTTATTTCTGTTTTCTTCATTTGTATTAGCTTTGTAATACCTCTGTCAGTAAACACATTGTGCTTCCTAATGATATGCCAAAGAAAAGCAGGCCAATCAGTTTGCCAAGGAACAGGAAAATGAAAGAAAATACGTTTGTCTTAGAACATTGTTTAAAAAAAAAAAAGTTACATTTTTTATAACAACATAGATATCATCATATGTTGCTTGTCTTGTTCTGTTGCTTTTTTTTTTAAGGTGTGCTTCTGTTAAGCCTAAAGGAAGGCTTGTATAAGCTTTTATATCAGACATTTTTATTATTTGTATGTGAGAACCCAGGGGCTACTGTGCTTTTTTGTAGAATCCTTAATTTTAAGAAGCCTGACTTGGCAGCATGTATGGCTGTTCATTTTTGTTCGAATCCTAAAGGAAAGGACTTATACCCAAGAGTAACTACGGCCGAAATATGTTTCTAGCAAGTCAGTATGTTAGTAAATAGTTTTCATTTGTTTTCTTACGCATTTATGTACTGTAACCTCAGCATGTTATCACCAGGTCTTCTCACCTGCCCTAAGCTCTTCCTTCCTGTACCTGCATCCTCCTCTTGTTCAACTGCTAGTGGGGCTGGGGCGGTGCAGTATAAGGACCAATTCCATGCAAAGCGTGTGTAGATTTGCAGCCAAAGGATGGGCAGTTGTTCAGTTTACAGTGTAGAGTTAACTTCAGTGGGGACGCTAATTTGAATCTTTTTCCTCTACCTAGCTGCTGTTTTTCATCCATTGGGAATGGATGACCACTGTTCTTTATGAAACTATAAAACTCTGTTAAAATGAAATATATCCCTCCCCTGCTTCTGCTGAGGCTCTACTCATTTCCAAGCCAATTTACACTTAAATATCTGCACCGTGTTCATCTAAGTGGCTCTTGGTTTACACTGTAGTAAGTAGTAGAATCAAATCCTATTTCTCTCTATTTTGTGCTCGGTAAGACACGAATGTTTATTATTGTCTGTTTTTTTCTTCTAATGGTAGCAATTTTAGATAATTGCTGACTAAGAATTCAGCATGGTTTTATTAATTTATTAATGAACGTCTTTGATGAAGAATGTATTCAAATTTCACTAAGAATAACAGAGATCATCTTTGAGGGATCAAGAACGCTGTGCTGCTTTCTCCTAGCTGCTTTTTTCAGAAGAAGACTTTGAGCAAATGCCACTGGAACTGTAGCAAGAAGTTCTCTCATGTAAGTTGAGTGTTGGTTCTATTACCATAAACCTGAAGAAAGGATAGAACCTGCTGCCTGTACTCAGGCAGAACTTTCATGATTCCACTTGCTTTGATGTTGTGTGTGTGTGTGTGTGTGATTGTATGGTTGTGGTTTTTTTGTTGTTGTTGTTTTTGTTTTTAGTGGTTGTTTTATTTTTTAAGAATGTCTCGTCAGGCTCCAGGTATCTGAAGTAGTGGTAGGCAGAAGTGTGCAGTCATTGTCATCCTTCCAGTTTGGGAAACAGACCTTGACTGTTTCCCTGCTTGCCTTCCAGGTCATCATTTAGATAAATTGACTAGGAAGCTGTATGTTACTATAAAGAAATCAAGTTCAAGACACGAAGTTATTTCACTTATTCCAAAGTCCATGTATATGTGGACTATACATATACCACATTTACATGAAAAAGCTCTTATGGGATATAATAGCATTATGTTGAAAACCTAAAGCAAATTTGTTGTCCCCATCTCAAGAGAGAATCAAATTCCTCTTCTGTTTAATGAGAACTATTTTGGTTCCAGAATGTTACATTTTTGACTGTCAATAGTCAGGTCTTATGTCTTTTCCTATTTCAAATCTTTCCTTGATTCGCAATTTGAATTAAAGATCTGGAAAGAACAAGGCCAACTGAGAGAGCTACATCGATCAAGCTAAAAGGCAGAGACTACAACTTGGAGTCTGAAGCTTTGGGCTTTTTGGACACATTCTTTCAGTCTGAGGCTTCGTTTGCAAAGTTCAATGTCCATGCCTGTTAGCAGTGAAAGTCAAGTCTTGTTGAGTGTCTGTTTGCTAGCACAGCAGGAGGTACATCATCTGTCTTTGAATAGGGCTGCTGTCGTTTCAGCTGACATGTACAAGAAGCAGCATGCCTTGCAGAAATGAGTGTGTGATAACTATACAGTGAACAAAATATTCTTAAGGCATTAGGAAACTGAACAGATCTCACTGTGTTATACTTCATCTTCGCAATTCAAGATGACACATTTTTATAGGTTCAGCAGTCATAACTGAATGCATGTTTCTGGCCCTGTGAACATGACCCTTTTAAAAACCCTTAAGTTTTACGGACTGCTTTGAAACACATCTATAGAGATGGTTTTTAAGGAAGGAAAAAATCCCTCATCTGCTAAAGCGTTGTTAGAAAGAAGTACCTTCTGCTTATGGTTAACTCACAGAACTTAAAATAATTAATAGAATGAATAAGTGTTGGGTGAGAGCACTCCCCCCCCAGCCCCCATCCTCTTCATTTTCTTTCCTTCTTTTTGGTTTACACCATCCGTTCTAGGGTGTGCCACCTCAGCATTATTGTTGCTGAGTTGATGGACATAACCATCAAGACACGTCTAGCTGTAATCCTTGTCTCATCATTAGCAGCCTGCTGTGAATCTGTTCTTCAGTTGCTCACCATTGATTCAGTAATATACATTTCCTCAGTGACATTTTCCCCTCAGTGTTGCTTTTTTTTCTACTTCCCATTGTAGAATAATTAACCCTTTTGCCCAATATACTGAGATCACTTCAAGTGCTATAGATAAGCTCCGCAGGGATGTGAGGAAACAGATGCTACCAGCACTTTATTGCTTAATTATGATTACAGATATTTTTGTACTCTGGAGACTTGTCTGTCTTGGCAGTACATTTCCCACTCATTCATTCAACATAACATGCAATAGGTTTCTGGGTTGCTTTTCCAGTACAATACCTCGTTACCTCCCAGCAGAAAAAAAATATGGCAATGTAAACTGGAATGAAGCAGGTCAGATCTTGAAGAAATTAGTGTGTGGATATTTGCAATGCCAAAACATATTTCTCCAAGTGTTATATTAAAAATATATATCCATTGCATAACTGAGAAAGCTTACCAATAGTCCTTCATGGAGGATGTTATTCTGCAAAATTTATCATATGAGAATGTTTTGCTTACATGTAGTTCTTGCTGTTACTTGGACTGCTAGTACGGATTTTGTGTACACTGGTAATTCCTAAATATTTAACAAATTTGTAAGAAATTTTTGACATTTAGGAGAGCTAAAGCTAGTACTACTGGTAACCCTGTTTTTTAAAGTAAAATTTTCAAGGATATTAATCCTTATAAATAGCTAAAGCATCAGGGTAAAGACAACTGTGCAAATGAATAAGTAACTTTTTTTCTATGTATTGTCTTAAGTTGCTAACAGTTTTGTGTAATAAAAAAAAAAAAGACCAAAAAAACCCCACCATAAAACCCTACAACCTTCCTATTTTACAGCTGTTGCTTAGTTTTTACCAGTTATCTTAGCACACAAAGATGCAAGATTACAAGTACAGCTTAAACACCCCCTCTTCAGTAGCTTCATTCTTCCCTCACTGAGGTCTACAGAAGTTTTGTCTTTGGTCTTCTGCTGCTGATCCTGAAGTAATTCAGTGCTGCGGAAAACAACCCTGTTACTCCTCTGTGTTACTCTCTCCAGAAATTATATGACTTCTTGAGAAGATTTTTTTGCAGTTGGTAATTCATTAAGCTTGCAGTTTGGATATTGTTCCTGCTATTTGTTGTAGGTACAATGTCATAGGCTGTGAGAAAAGATCAAGTAATTACTTTTTCTCTTTTACTCACCTGATGGGGAAGCGTTAAGAGAATATGAACGTTTATACCAACACTAAATGGTCTGAAAAGAATGTAGACATATTCTTAAATGCATTGGTACAATTTGATACTTCATTGCTTTTGCTTATATATATTTACAATTTTTTTTTTTGTGAAAATACCTAAAATTTCTAAAGATAGCTGATTGGTATGTGACTTACACACGCAAAAAAAATATATTTTTTGCTTTTACAGACTCTGTGTTAGTTCTTCACACTTTGAGGAGAAATTCCTAGCTACTGGATTTGGGGTTTTGATTGTATATCTTTAAAGAATATATTTGGAAGTAGAAAGAAATAGTTTACAAGGTGTCTTTAAGTTTTGCTTAAGGGATCTTAAAAGGTAATTGAGAAATTGAGAAATATCCTAACTGTTAGTGCTTTTGCTTATCTTGCTTATAACTGGAGAATGGATAGTAATTAAACAGGACAGATGCTGCAGTCTATGAATATGCTTAAGTTATTTTTAAATAACTTGTGGGGATTTTTGGTGACTCTCCACATTTACAAGAAAAATGTTTCTGAGCCAGCAAATACTTTCTTACAATGTTTGTGTGCGTCTGCGTAATATAATCAGTTGTGAAATCTGTAGCCTCTCAAGTATCTCAGGAAGGGAAATAAAGATTGCTTTCAGAATAATGTTTTTTATTTGATCAGGATGAGTAAAAGCAGACCCGTTTGTTTATCTAGACAGATGATTCAGGAATGCCTATTAAAACCCCCTGCCCTTTCAGGTATGAGATGGTAGATTTTTCTCCGAGATGAAAGGGCTAGGGCCTGGAACAAAGCTACTCCAATTGAAAATAAAGCTTCACATGAATCACATCAAAGACACTTCTATTGTTAGCTTCTCCCATGCAGGGGAGAATTGTCTCATTAAAAGCAGGAAGAGCACACTGTTTACATAAGATGAGCCTGATTTACAGCATACAATGGCTGCCATATTTACACCACCTTGAGCTCTTCTGCCACAGGAGAGCACTTGAGCTATCATGTGGTGTCTCCTTTGAAGGTGTGTTCCCTTGAAAAAGGATGCCTGTGATCGCCCTTGTTCAGTTTCCACTCTTCACTAATTAGGTTGTTACAGATAGAGCAGTATCTAGTAAGTTGAGATGTAAAACAACATAACTCTGTCTGCAAAATTAGCTTCACAATTATGTTGATTAAGCTGTACAGTGTTAGAAGCATTGTCATACTACACTATTAAATCCTCGTTCTTGTGGGACCTTCATGCTTTTGGTCGTTAGGCCAATGTTTGCCTTACTGCTAGGAATATTTTTACAGAAACTGCATCAAAATAATTATTGTGCAGTTTTACAGAAGTATCATTACTGTGAGGTTTTCTGAAAAGGCAGGATGTTAATACATGAAAAATATTCCTGGTCTTGGAAATACAAACCTAAATTGCATCTGATGTTGTGTGTTTTTGTTTTTTGTTTTTCATGTTGTTGTGTTTCTGGTTGGTTGGTTTTGTCCCTTAAACTCTCCTGGGTGCAGCTGTCAAAGGGAAGTGCACAGCTCTATTGTTCTTCATTAGTATGTCAACGCTGGCTAGAAATTTGGAGCTAGACAGCCAAACTGCTTTTGTATGTTTTTCACAATAAGTTATCAGAACTGAAAGCTCGAGTACTATGGCCACATATAAATAAGTACTTAATACTGCGTAAGTACGTACAGTACAAATCATAACGTATGGTGTACATCAAGTACATGAGAAATAATTGTGTTCAGACGGATCGTTTCCCAGATATAGATGATCTTCAGTTCTTTTGTTGCTGTTCACGTTGCCTGTGTGCGGTCATTTCAGTATGCCTTAGGAAGATTTGAAATCTGACTTACCTGGAATTCATTTCTGTTCTGTGTTGATGATTCGTACCATCAACCGTGACGTTCCCGAGTAGAATTGCTTGACTGTGTGAGCTGACCAGTCATTAACGAGCTCACAAGCCTCTTGAAGACAAAACCGTCACCATTCTGATGTTTGTAACACACAGGCCTTGTGGTGGTTGGCAGAAAAGAGTTCTGGGATGTTTGCAGAACCCCGGCAATACGGGGGTGTTAAGGTGATGCTTTAAGAACTGGTTTTATCTGTAGATTTTGTATTATTCCTGCATGCTTCAGCTGCTGACCTTGCATGAGCAGTATCATTTCTGTCTGGTAACTAGAGTTTGTATCCTGCATTTTAATAAGAAACAAGGTGCCCATGGCGACCACTGGAGCCTGCTGAGAGCAGGCTTTTGTCAGACTCCCAGTCTCTCACCATCCTGAACTTTGTTTAAGCAGATTTGCTGCTTGTATGAAGTCTGTTGGAAGAGTGGCTTCCTGATTTGTCATCTCCGTAATTTTCTTTGCATTTTTTTCATGGTTTGTAGAATCTGCATTTATCACTTCAGTAACAAAAATAACCACAGTAAAAGTACCCTCACTTTACTATAAACGATGTGCTTTGATTGTCAGTTGCCAGTCCCATTTAACTTTGTGTCAGGATTTTAGACAGCAGGGCCACAGGTCTATGGAAGTGGATCACGGTGGATTTAGGGGTGTGGGGGGGTTGAAGTTTGAGTTTGGTGTGTTGTATGTTTGTCTTTTTGATTTGGCATTTGGAAGTCATGGAACTATTTTTGTTTCTGCAGGCATGTACTTCTTGGCTATCCAGCTTGCATTTTCAGCGTTAGCGGTCCTCTTTCCGAGCCATTCAAGCTGTTGGCCATTCTGAACCGTTAACCCTATATCTCTTCTCAGAGGAATAATGAGCAACCCACGTAAATTCTTCAGCCTGAGCAACCCCTCCTGTAAGGTTAGGTTTACTACGTAAGCATTTCTAGTCTCATAAACTTGTAACTGTGGATAAAAATTGAAAAACTATTTTTTTTTAAATTTGCTTTGGCAAATGTATAAAGAGAAATTTGAAGCCGCTGGTACGTTTGTGGTGCAGCAAACTGCTGTGTGACATACCCTGAGGACTGGTTGATACTAGTAGCTTGGTCTTTGGGGTGGAGTGAAGTCTTCTGTGTTATTGGAGCCCTGGTCCTCAATAGACAGTTGCCTTTTCTTTTACACAGCTGCCTATCTGAAAGCTCACTGGAAGGGCGTAGATTGGTGCAGAAAGTAAACAGGGGAAGTGGTGCTGAAGCTTACCATTTTCAGATTCTGAAGTAGGTTCTACTCTGTGTTAAAATTATGAACTACTGCATTTTTTGTTACTCTGTTAAACTCTACTGAGTTACATTTCAGTTCTTATAAATATGTAAGTTCCTTTTTCATTCTTTTTATTCAAGTTTTATTGACACTGTTGATGATCTTTTCAAGTTCAAGATAGGCTTTCGTATTGGGTTTAGGAAAAAAAACGAACAACTTATTTTCTCTTGAGGAATTTTCTAATGATACTGTACTTCAGTAAATTTTGTGATTGCATGAGGTTAACAAACTTGTTGTTTTCAGACAGTCCAGATTGGAATTCTACCCTGTTGCCAGAAAACAATTTTACTCCTTCCTTGTGTGTTGTGGTTCCCTATTATCTATTCTGTCTTCTGGTTCTTTTTGGCTAGCGTCATACTGCAGTGTTTATTGGCATAGTACTAACCAAAAATCTACATCTTTGGATGGTGAGGGTTGTTTAAGTTGCAGCTCTGAGATACGTCTGACCAGACAGCTAACAGATTGTATAGCCAGCCTCTGTTGTACTTTTTCAGGCATTTATCTCTATTTCAAACTTCTTAAGAAAGAATTAAAATATTTTAAATGTTCTGTGACTATACTTCCATGTTTCTCCTTTTACTTTGAAAATATTTGTTCTGTTTTAGTAACTTGAAACCCATAAAATCAGGCTTTACTAGTTTTTAATTTTTTTTTTCACCAGCTATTTTAATAAAGAGGAGGCATCTGAAGTGTCTAGTTATGGTTCCTGTTTAATTTGCAGATTGTTGGCCCTGCTTCAGTCAGTATAAACTGTAATGCAAAGGTCATGGAGATTAAATAATGTATTTAAAAATGATAATGATGCAGATAAAATGGTAGGCTTATTTCACATTTTTACAATCTAAAACTTTTGGCTAATGCAATGAATCAAGAACTGTTCGTTAGAAGATAGAGGTCTTCGACCTTTCTTTGACCTGATTAGCTGAAAGTGAGATGGTAATTTTAAAATTGATGGGACTGGTATTTAATTTCTGCCGATATTTTGTTTATAATTAAAGGGTAACGTATTAATGGTCATTGTAATCAGCCCCATCTAAAATTCCTTACTGTACTTTTTCAACCAGCGTTTCAAATATCAGTACTTGTGGTGCAAGAAAATGTATAGTTTGCTTTACCACTTCTGGCAATATTTTTGTTGAATTAACCGAGACTTTGTCTAAGACCTGTCTTCCAGAAAATTAAGATGCAACGTAAGGAAAGAAGGTTTGAAGTTTCGATTACAGGGGCTTAGTATTGGCAGAATGTTCAAAAGTGGCATTCATCAAACCGTTATCTGCAGTGTGAGCTGCTGTGTAATTATAACAAACCTTTCAGAACCTCGCAGATGCGTTTTTGCAGTTAGGAATGAGAATGCACTGACGTTGTGCAAGATGTATTTATAGCTCCAGTTTGCAAACAAGCGGACAGGAAGGGCTGTATGCAGTTACCTAGACACCAGCCTCTAACGGAGTTTTAGGTGCTGCTGCCAGCAGCCACCTCTCCAGAAGAGTATGGTTCTCCTCCCAGTTCTGTGTGATATTTTCACATCATGGATGCTTACCTAGGGAGTCTGAAAGGTTCAGAGCTTAGACTGTGTAGTATCAAAAGTCAGTTACTTTTGAATGGTCGCCACATTATATTTTATGCTGTTGACTCCTAAAGCTGATGTACCCCAATAATGTTTCTTGAGCAATGCATTAATTCCTCTGGAATTGCCTAATGGGCCTGTTGCACTTTCCTGTTGTGTGCTCGGAACGACTGCCAAGGAACAGTGCGGCAGTTTTGGGTGCAGCTGTGCTTCTGATTTCAGATTGGTTATATCCTCTTGCTGAGAGCTCTGGTGCAGTGAGAGACCAGCTGGGGAGGCTGAGATGCCTTTGTCCAGTTACACACAGCGCTGAGAAGCTGTGATTCGGTAAAGGGTCTTTGTATGCAGCTAGGCAGGCTTGTTTCACTTCGGGCCTTCATCACCTCCCTAATAAGAATGCACCGACTGAAGCGTGCTGCCCTTACGGCTCTCCTAGAGGAGCCATCTCCTCACCTCTGCTGCAGCTTCAGTCACCCCTCTTTGGCTGTGAGGAAAGTCTTGCTAAAAAGAATGTTTCTCCCTCTGCTGTTACAATCCACTTAGTGACACAAGAAATGTCACTCATGATGATTAACATTTTAAAGCAGTAAATCTTGAAGGTCAGTCTGAAACAGAGGACGGGGAATGCTCGTGGCTTTCTTTCCTCATCTGCTTCCCATGAGGAAATGTATTGCATATGAGTACTGTTGGCAGGATAATAACAACCCCTTGCTTTTCCATTGTTTTCCAATAATAAAATGGATAGCTATTTATTTTATATTTGAATGAAAGGTCTCTAAAATAATTTCTATACTATAGAAACTGCACCACTTTGACTTATTCCCGTATTCTTAGAACTGCTGCTTAAACCAGTGCACCTTCCTCTAACACAGTATCAGATTGCTCTTTAAAACTTTTAATTAGACTATCGAAATTATACGAGACACAAACACAACAAACAACAAAACAACAACAAAAACCAAAAGCCCACCACCAAACTGAATAACAGGAATGGGGGATTTTCTGTATAGTAGAAGATGCCCCCTCTGTAAGACCACCATATTACAGAACTCCTCCCTCAAACACTCCACACACGCGCTCCCCTCCCCGTTTCTTGCTAAGTGCATTCTGATGCCACATTGAAACATAAAATAGGTAGAATCAAGCAGCCACCAACGGCTATTTATATGCTAATATACATCCCCCAAGCTGAAGTAGGCACCTAAAGCCTATTGCTGCTACTAATGATGGCTATGCTTTAACCTCTATGGAAGAAAGAAAAGTACTTTTCCTTAAGAAAACAACTCAGTTTCTTTAAGATGAAATGTAATTATCTATTATCAGATGTCCTTTAAAAATGCAAGGCCTATTTAAGCTGCTAAAAATATTGAAGCCCTAATTCCACCATAATAGCATTTTAATTTCAGCAAATCACAGTTCTATTGTTATAGGACATTTTGCTGTAGGAATGTGGTAAGAGGTCCATCTTAGCTTTTTAAAGAAACATTTCCCTTTCTTTTAGACATTCAATTAAATCTTGGCAATCATCTAACCTTCTGTGACACAATTTTACTTACCAAGTGAGAAAACAATGGCCATTAGCATTTAAAAGAATTTGTTTTAAAAGTAGTTAAAGTTTAATTGCTTTACATATTCTCATCAGAATATTTTTTGGCTGTTGGCTTACCATTTACCTTAGATAGCTAATGTTCAATTCATTACTGTGTTCCATTTAAAATACATATTTTAATCTCTGGACAAAGTTGGTGTAAAAACTCCTGCTATAACTGGGTCTGTGAATTGATGCTGAAGATTATTTGAAGAATAATGTAAGTGGCAGATGAATGCAAAGGTCACTCTTTTCTATTGTCATTAAATAAATGTACTTTTCTATTTGAAATAGCTTATTTATCAACATTTTTACTGTTATAGTGCACATACGTAGGTGATATAATTATAGAATCCTCATTTATGTTGACAATTTTACACTGTCACGGGAGTAGGTGGAATATGCAGAGCTGTGCTGCCAATAGGTAATTCAGGTGTGTTTTTAAAAAAGTTGAGCTTTAGTTAACGTTTTCTATTGCATGCTACTCCTACTTATTGATAGAATTTTTGTTCTACAAGGTCAGTTGAAAAGTAGTGTTGTGCCATCTTCATTATGATGTCCATATGAGACTTTTTCCCATTGTCCTGTGGTGCAGAGCTTTCTGGTGCTCTGAGATGGTTTTATTAGCCCTGGAGCCGACCCTGATGGTACTTGCGTTTGGATGCCAAAGATCCAAAAGAAGGCAGCTTTCTCTTACATCAGGCAAGACAACGATATACGAAGCTATTTCCCCACCTGTTTGTCTCATCTGAATTTTGTGTGGGAGTAAGATCTTTGACTTCAGAAAGTCTGTACTGCTTTAGTATGGAATTCTATATTTAACATGTTATTTGCTCTGCATTTTCACTTGCTGTTCTTTTTTTAGTCTCTCATCTTTCACTAGTCCTTTAAAACTTATTTTTCTGACTGCTTATGTGCTCTCATACATGTTCCTGCTGGTTTGCTGCTACTAATACCATGCTGCCAGCTTTGAATAGTCAGCATATTGTGCTGCTTTTTTCTTCTCTCCTTTGCCAAAAAAGTGCTTAATGCTTCCTACGTCTGAAGTATTTTTTAATAAACCCCCTCACTTTAACCATTCCATATCTATCAATTAGTCTTTTCAGTCTGTGGTTTTAGAACTGGGATTTGTTGTGTTATAAATTGTTTGATGTGTAATACTTAGCTTACAGCACTGCATGTTCTGTGTGCTGTGAACTGAGTGGTAACTGAGTAGTAGCCCTTTAAAAATTTGTAACATCCTTCATTCTCTGTTCTGCATTTCAAAAATAAGCTCTCCAGAGCCAAAACAAGAGTGATAATAAATATAAGGCATAATGCCTTGTGGACATGGTAGCTTGATACATATACGCTTACGCTTATGTTCTGTTGCATTTGTTGTGTGAAGTTGTAATGAGCAAGCCATAAAGGATGCCTGCCCTAAACGGAACTCTTAAAAGTGTTCCAGCTCTGTAAAGCTGCTTTAAGAGGTTAAACTGCAGTAACGTGGTTTTAGTGAAACTTGTACAGGGGAAATCTTTGTTTCAGTTTTAGTAACGATCGTATATAACTATAGACAACAATTTACCTTGGGAAGCGAAGGTAAAGCACTTGTAGTAGAGAACAGCAGAGAGACTCAGCTGGACAGATGAGGCATGAAAACAGATTTAAAAAGAAAATTGAATTCCAGACCAAACAAAAAATAGCTGATACTTTAAAGGGCCAGCTGGTGTCTTTTAAGACACCAGTACTGTCCAAAAACATCTATGAAACTGCGTTTAGAAGAGAAATACTTCCAGGGATTCCTTGAGAATATCTCATATTGTGAAAAGGGATGAGGTAACTTGCAGTTGTTTGTTAGTCTTCTTTCTTAGCTTCATACATTCAGAGACTTGGCAATGGAAAATAGGGTATTCTGAGATTAGAATGCCTGCTTGTGCCATCCCTGTCTTCAGGGCTATATCTAGCCTCTTAGAACAATACTATTTTCAATTTTGTGTCTGCATTATGCAAGAAAAAACAAGCCAAAACAAAACCAACCATGCATCTGTGGAATACAAAGATGAGAAATGTTAGGATACCTGAAATGGTTAATTGTGCATCTTGTACCAATCTATACCTAATCATTAAATTTTCTTTAATAGATGAAGAAATGTTACTTTCAATGAAAATAAACTGGAAAATATTGTTGTATCAGTAGTAATGCATAATGAAACTCAAAACTTCCCGTAACATGCTTAACTATGTATTGTTGTGGTTATACAGTTAAATAAGATTGAGTTGTGTGAGATTTGCTCTTGATATCGTGAGGAGTACATTAGTGAAAGCTCTTTCATAGTCAGAACTATATAGGTCATACCTAGTGCAAATGCTTCAGTATGTTTTCTGATTAGTAATAATAATAGGAAAGGAGCTAAATTAAAAACTCTTGCTAAATTTATGAGACAAGTTCTGCTACCTGTGGTGGAAAAACAGCATTGTGATTTAGCCTGATTTTAAATCTGCGGCCATTGCTGAAGTGTTTCAGCTCTAAGGATTTTAGGAACATAAAGTAGAAAAGGGCTAACTGTGGGATTTCTTCTTTCAATGCTAGAATTTATTTTCTTCTGTACGTTTGTTAATTTTTACTTTCCATTCTCTTTTTACTGAGCTTTCCTAATTTCATTTGCTCAATAAAATGCCTTCTCTGAGTTAAACTTGGGGTTTTCAGACAGTGAACTACGTTGACTGTGTTTGGACTTGTTGATAGGCTTCGGTATCTGCCATATTGATGTAACCTGAAGCAAAACAGCGTTATATATGCTCTTAATTGGTGTGCTTTTATGGCAGTAGGAAAGATGAGGCCAAAGCTGCTAAGAGGAGTTAAGTCTGTTCCTGTCAGATTCATGCCCAGCCTCTTACACCTGGACAGCACTGTGCAGAAGTCAGGTACTGTGCTTACAGGTGTCTTGAAGTACGTAGGTGAAAGAAGCATACTTTTGATACAGAAGAAACAGACTGGTACCCCTTGCAGATTGTCATCTGTAAAATTGTCTCTAGAGAGCAATCATCTTTTTAATCAACATTCCTTGCTAAACTTGAAGTTTAAAAAAAAAAAAAAGTCAAATATCTAAACAGAATAAAAAGATTCTAGCTCTGCAACATGTGGAATTAGTACTGTCATATTTTGCAAGATATAATGAACAGGATACAGTGTAATACATGCACAAAACAGTTATAATTCAATTAAACCCTAGTTATTCCAGAGCTGAAAGGTATAGCAGTGGCAGGCCTGTATAGCTATGGCATATAGCTATATGAAACAACCTATTTAAGCTAAATCAACTCCTACTTAAATGATTGTAATAAGCATTCACAGAGCAGCTCTACCCCTGGGGGTGTCATTTATCACAGTGTAATAGAAAATTGTAATGAGTAATAACACCTAGCTATTCAGCAGGAGCTTGCATATATTACGGGAAATGCAAATAAAGCTACCCAGTGAAAACATGAGGGTTGTAATGTTTTTTTTTGTTTGTTTTTTTGTTTTTCCTTCTCCTACCTCTCCCCACCACTCTAAAAACTATATGGCTGTAATGTATGCAGAATGAATTCTCCTTGCCTGGAAGGTTTATGTTTGAGAGGTAAAGACTATTGCTCTATCATTCTAATCTATGTTTCTTTTCTCTGCAATGTACTGTATAATACTGGCTTATGTAATATTTACTAAACAGGAAAGTCAAGTAGAGAGAAAACTTATTCTGTAAGGGCTATGGGCTTTGGCCCAAACCTTAGCAAATGTATGAGAATGCAAAATTAAACCACACTTGCTAGAGCTCTAAACAAGATTTTACAGATGCTATTCCCCTTAGAGTCAATGGCTAATTTTCAGTGTTCTCTAGCAGCAGTCATTCTTGTCCCTGCACCTCTTGTCATATAACTGAAAACACGATTGTCTTACTCTTCTGGTTTGTGGACCAGCTTCTGCTAAATTAACATTTGTTTGAGACACCTCTCGGTGAATTGACCCGGGTACCTCAATGTCCACTATTTAAATATGACTGTAAAAGAGGAAAAAATAACAGCTAAGCATTCTCAGCAGGTATGATGACCTTTATTTGCATAGACTTTTCCCTGTGGCATGTATGTAAAGACCTGTCTTAGATTTCATTCATTCAAATGTGCAGCAACACAGTAAGGTGGCGAGAATATATCTCAAAAAATATCTCAAAAGATGTGGCAAAGAGAATCTTTCGAAAGCTCTGAATAATAGCTGAACAATTCTACCCCCCCTTTTTTTAACCGAAAAGAGAACCAGAATCCAGCATGGACTTGTCTCTGATTTTTCTTTTTTCCACATTACTTTCAGTGTTGGAAGAAGACAAGTGAAGGAGGGAGCGTCCTCTTAAATTGACGCTGGTTTATCCTAGTTGAGTTGAGCCTCATGGATGCAGCAATGAAACTATTCTCCATTGTCTAGAATCCTTAGCAAAATTAAATGCATGAAATTTTCTAGCAGGACAGTTTCCAAATGGTGCTTCCATGGAACTGTTACACAACAGCTCTGTTCCCCACTGTTGCTTCTTATGTTGTCTTTTATTCCCATAAGTACCATAGCAAAAGAATATGTATATATAAAATATAGTAATTTTCTGATATTTCTGTTCTCTAGCACATTGAAGATGCTTTTACATTGTCCTGATCACATGAGGTGTCCTTGCCCGTGGCAGGGAAGTTGGAACTAGGTGATCTTTAAGGTCCCTTCCAGCTCAGTTCTGTGATTCTGAGATTCTGTGATCTGCATCATCATAAAACATATGAGTTCTTACCTGTCCAGGTTTTCGAAGGGTGTATTTTATACACCGAAACAGCAGTGAGACTGCAGTGTAAATAAGAGCAGGTCATAGCCCGGGGGTTCGGTGGTAG